>WNWK01006739.1:92500-102154 GCA_009830355.1 Cherax destructor | reverse complement strand
GAGTGTGATATACCAAGGGAGTGTGATATACCAAGGGAGTGGATATACCAAGGGGGAGTGATATACCAAGGGGAGTGATATACCAAGGGAGTGTGATATACCAAGGGAGTGGATATACCAAGGGAGTGTGATATACCAAGGGAGTGTGATATACCAAGGGAGTGTGATATACCAAGGGAGTGTGATATACCAAGGGAGTGTGATATACCAAGGAGTGTGATATACCAAGGGAGTGTGATATACCAAGGGAGTGTGATATACCAAGGGAGTGTGATATACCAAGGGAGTGTGATATACCAAGGGAGTGTGATATACCAAGGGAGTGTGATATACCAAGGAGTGTGATATACCAAGGGAGTGTGATATACCAAGGGAGTGTGATATACCAAGGGAGTGTGATATACCAAGGGAGTGTGATATACCAAGGAGTGTGATATACCAAGGAGTGTGATATACCAAGGGAGTGTGATATACCAAGGAGTGTGATATACCAAGGGAGTGTGATATACCAAGGAGTGTGATATACAAGGGAGTGTGATATACAAAGGAGTGTGATATACAAAGGGAGTGTGATATACAAAGGAGTGTGATATACAAAGGAGTGTGATATACAAAGGAGTGTGATATACAAAGGGAGTGTAACGATGATATACAAAGAGAGTGTGATATACAAAGAGAGTGTGATATACAAAGGGAGTGATTGCAAATTAGAACTCTGTGAACCATTAACTAAGATTTTTAATTTATCTCTTCAAACAGGTGTAATGTCTGATATGTGGTAGATGGGTAATGTAATTCCTATTTTTAAAGCAGGGGACAAGTCACTACTGCCAAATTACCACCCAGTAAGCCTGACCACAATTGTTGACAAATTACTAGAGTCAATTATAGCTGATATTATTAGAAGCTATCTAGATAACCATAATATTATGATTAATGATACTCAGCATGGATTCACGAGGGGCCGTTCCTGCCTATCTAATTTATTAACCTTCTTCAGTAAAGGCTGTTGATCACGATAAAGAATTCGATATTGTTTATTTAGACTTTAGTAAGGCTTTTGATAGAGTACCGCACCAGAGACTGTTAAAGAAAGTGGCAGCTCATGTTATTTGGGGAAAAGTGCTGTCATGGATCGGGTCATGGCTCACCAATAGAAAGCAGAGAGTGTGCATAAATGGGGTTAAATCCGAGTGGGGACTTGTAATAAGTGGTGTTCCAAAGGGTTCAGTCTTAGGCCCGTTGTTATTTATAATATATATCAATGACCTTGACGAGGAAATTACTAGTGACATGAGCAAATTCGCCGACGACACGAAGATAGGTAGGATAATTGATTCAAACATAGATGTTATGGAACTTCAGGAAGATTTAGACAAACTTAATTCGTGGTCAGAAAAGTGGCAGATGCAGTTCAATGTAGATAAATGCAAGGTTCTGAAGCTCGGAAGTTTCCATAACCCAAGCACGTATAAGTTAAATAACGTAGAACTTAGCCATACAGATTACGAAAATGATTTGGGGTTACGGTAGAAGCAACCTTAAACCAAGACAGCAATGCCTAAGCGTACGTAATAAGTCAAACAGATTACTGGGATTTTAATAAAGAAGTGTAAGCAACAGAAGGCCAGAGGTTATATTACAGCTTTATACATCGTTAGTAAGGCCTCACCTAGATTACGCAGCTCAGTTTTGGTCTCCATATTACAGAATAGACATAAATTCGTTAGAAAACATTCAGCGTAGAATGACTAAATTAATACATAGCATTAGAAATCTTCCTTACGAAAAAAGATTGAAGACCTTTAAATTACATTCACGTGTAAGACGAAGAATGAGGGGAGATATGATCGAGGTATACAAGTGGAACATGGGTATTAATAAAGGGGATATAAATAAGGTCTTGAGGATATCTCTCCAAGAGAGAACCCGCAATAATGGATTCAAGTTAGATAAGTTTAGATTTAGAAAGGATATAGGAAAGTATTGGTTTGTAAATAGGGTAGTTGATGAGTGTAACAGAATGCCTAGTAGGGTTATTGAAGCTAGGACCTTGGGTAGTTTCAAATTTAGGTTGGATAAATTTATGAGTGAGAGAGGTTAGATTTGAAAATTGGGTTGAGCAAATATTCTGTTAGTGAGATGGATTGTGAAGGACCTGCCTAGTATGGACCAAAAGGCCTGCTGCAGTGTTCTTCTTTCCTTATGTTCTTAAAACGTGCTGAAAATATCCAGCCAAGACAGGACTCGCAGCAATGATTTCAAGTTGGAAAAGTTCAGATTCAGGAAGGATATAGGAAAGCACTGGTTTGGTAATAGAGTTGTGGATGAGTGGAACAAACTCCCGAGTACCGTCATAGGGGCTGAGACTTTGTTAGATAAATACATGAGTGGGTGTGGGTGGGTGTGAGTTGGACCTGACTAGCGTGTGCTACTAGGTCTTATGCCGTGCTCCTTCTTTAAGTGGAAGTGACCTGACTACCTGGAGTTTACCTGGAGAGGGTTAACTCGAGGTAGTCAGGTCAAACTCGCAGTGATGGACCTGCCTCGCATGGGACAGTAGGCCTGCTGCAGTGTTCCTTCTTTCTTATTGTCTTATTTACTTGCAATAACATTTTACTCCAATCTGCAGTACATAAGAACATAAGAAAGAAAAACAATGCAGCAAGCCTACTGGCCCATGCTTGCATGTCCAATTCTTCCACCGGCTTAAGCTAATGTCTTAACCTGGCAGAAATTATAGAGTTAATACATTTTAACCATGTCAGAAAGTTTTTGTTTAAAGAATGCAAATATAATTTATACCGCACACGTTTTCATCACACAGTTTTGATAGATTTCATCTTCATGGTGTTTTGGCAACTAATACAATTAATGTTATATGACTGATTTCCCTTTAAATATATGTTATATTAACTCGTTGTTACGAAGCTCCAAACTCACATCTACGAATGATATCCTGTAATGCCGATACGTACCAGCTGGTGGCCAGAAGTCATCACAACGAAGCATCACCGGCAATATCCTCACCACTGGTTCACGACCCTCTCTTGCAAAGAATAAAAGGCACAAGAACATACTTTGACTGTTCCACTCAACTACCCTATTTCCAAACCAATACTTTCCTATATCCTTTCTAAATCTAAACTTATCTAACTTGAATCCATTATTGCGGGTTCTCTATTGAAGAGATATCCTCAAGACCTTATTTAAATCCCCTTTGTTAATACCCATTTTCCACTTGTATACCTCGATCATGTCTCCCTCATTCTACGTCTTACAAGTGAATGTAATTTTAGGGTCTTCAATCTTTCTTCGTAAGGAAGATTTCTAATGCTATGTATTAATTTAGTCATTCTACGCTGAATGTTTTCTAACGAATTTATGTCCATTCTGTAATATGGAGACCAGAACTGAGCTGCATAATCTAGGTGAGGCCTTACTAATGATGTATAAAGCTGTAATATAACCTCTGGACTTCTGTTGCTTACACTTCTTGATATAATTCCTAGTACTCTATTTGCCTTATTACGTACGCTTAGGCATTGCTGTCTTGGTTTAAGGTTGCTGCTTACCATCACTCCCCAAGTCCTTCTCGCAATCTGTATGGCTAAGTTCTACGTTATTTAACTTATAAGTGCTTGGGTTATGGACACTCCCGAGCTTCAGAACCTTGCATTTATCTACATTGAACTGCATCTGCCACTTTTTGACCACGAATTAAGTTTATCTAAATCTTCCTGAAGTTCTATGACATCTATGTTTGAATCAATTATCCTACCTATCTTCGTGTCGTCGGCGAATTTGCTCATGTCACTAGTATTTCCTCGTCAAGGTCATTGATATATATTATAAATAACAACGGGCCTAAGACTGAACCCTTTGGAACACCACTTATTACAAGTCCCCACTCGGATTTAACCCCATTTATGCACACTCTCTGCTTTCTATTAGTGAGCCATGACCCGATCCATGACAGCACTTTTCCCCAAATGACATGAGCTGCCACTTTCTTTAACAGTCTCTGGTGCGGTACTCTATCAAAAGCCTTACTAAAGTCCAAATAAACAATATCGAATTCCTTACCATGATCAACAGCCTCAAAAGCTTTACTGAAGAAGGTTAATAAATTAGATAGGCAGGAACGGCCCCTCGTGAATCCATGCTGAATATTATTAATCAAATTATGGTTGTCTAGATGGCTTCTAATAATATCAGCTATATACCACGTGCAGTGGTGTCAGGTATAATGTGGGAGGAAGTGAGGGAGGCAGTCCTTTTGCTGCTGCCTGTGCAGTGACATATCAGGTACAATGTGAGAGGGAGGGAATGTGAGGAAGGAATTTGCCTACAATTGAGGTCAGGCTTATTGGGCGGTAATTTGACGGTAGTGACTTGTCCCCTGCTTTAAAAATAGGAATTACATTAGCCATCTTCCACATATCAGACACTACACCTGTTTGAAGAGATAAATTAAAAATGATAGATATTGGTTCACAGAGTTCCATTTTGCATTCCTTAAGAACCCTTGCAAAAAGCTTATCAGGACCTGGCGATTTTTTTTTTTTCAGATTTGTTTTTTCAATGAAACATTTGAGGCAGTAGACAGTGATAAAGAATATGATATAGTTTTCTTGGATTTCAGTAAGGCCTTCGATAGAGTACCTCACAAGAGACTGTTAAGAAAGGTGGCAGCTGATGGTATAGGAGGTAAAGTTCTAGCATGGATAGAGGCATGGCTTACCAATAGAAATCAGAGAGTTTCCATTAATGGGGTCAAATTTGAATGGGGATTAGTCACTAGTGGCGTTCCAGAAGGATCAGTTTTAGGCCCATTGTTGTTCATAATTTACATAAATGACCTTGCTGAAGGAATTGCAAGTGACATGAGTAAATTTGCTGATGATACAAAAATAGGCCGTATAATTCATTCTGAGGAGGATACCAGTGAACTCCAGGAGGATTTGGACAAATTAATGTCTTGGTCTGAAACGTGGCAGATGAAGTTCAATGTGGACAAGTGTAGTGCTAGTCGTTGGTAATGAAAATATCCCTCGAATTTATAAACTAGGTGAAGTAGAGCTTGATCATACAGAATGTGAAAAAGACTTGGGAGTCATGGTAAGCAGAAATCTAAAGCCAAGACAACAGTGCCTAAGTGTGCGTAATAAGGCTAACAGATTACAAGGATTTATTTCAAGAAGTATAAGCAACAGAAGTCCAAAAGTTATTTTACAGCTCTATACATCACTAGTGAGACCTCATTTGGATTATGCAGCTCAGTTTTGGTCTCCTTACTACAGGATGGATATAGATTCATTGGAGAACATACAGAGAAGAATGACTAAAATGATTTTCAGTATAAGAAATCTCCCGTATGAAGATAGACTTAGAGCGTTGAATCTCCACTCTCTGGAGAGACGTAGAATGAGGGGAGATATCATCGAGGTGTACAAGTGGATGATGGGCATAAACAAAGGAGATATTAATAAAATACTGAGGATATCGAACCAAGAACCAGAAATAACGGATTTAAATTGGATAAATTTAGATTTAGAAAGGATATAGGCAAGTACTGGTTTTCGAACAGACTTATAGATGCGTGGAACAATCTTCCGATTGGACAAATATATGAGTGGGAGGGGCTGGATTTGATTGGGGTCGTGAGTACGGGAGTAAATTCTTAGGTAGTGGTGGTTTTGATAAAGACGTGCTTTGTATGGGCCAAAGGCCTTCTGCAGTGTTCCTCCATTCTTATGTTCGTATACCGTGACTGGAACAATACACAAATAGCCCGCACTTTGGAGAAAGAAACGTAGTCATAAGTTTGTCTTCTATCTGCGGGTTATCTGTATATTAACTCTATCCTACATTACACTTGTGATCAATTTATTATCAAGTGATTCCCAACGCTTTCCTTCGGGTACGATCCTGACAACTGACTCGGGAACCTGACCTAAATTATGATCAAGTGACATTTCAGCGTATCAGCAGCAGAGAAATTCTTCACAATTTCAGTAAACAGTTTAATAATTGTCAGAGTAATGTAGTCATCGTGTTATAGATATGCAGAGTATGATTAAGGTATTCATAATGTGTAATAATGACAGCCTAAACTATCATTCAGTGATGACAGCCGAATATATTATACATACACTGTGGGCTATTGTTCATTATATACCTAAATTACAAATAGAGTGAAACACGCAACAATCAGTTTACAAACACATTAAATTAATTCATCCACGCACATCAAGATTAATAGCTTAATTAACTGAGTAGTTGCAGGAGTGGTAGTGGTCTTGTTGTTCAGTTGGTGCTGCTAGTGGTGATGGGGCGTTGATAGTGGTGGCCGCTTTGGTGATAGTTCTGGTAATGGTGACTGAGTAAGCAGTTGTCAGGGAGGTAGTAGTGAAGGTTATAATGAACCTTGCCACTATATATGCTGAGGTAAGTTACCGGTCACTGAGTGTGACATCGTCACAAAGCCCGATAACTATCAGTTCATGTCACCTACAGTGAGGAATGTCCTGGATGGTGGAGTGTTGGAGGGAGACCCAGACACCACAGAGTGGTGGAGTGATGGAGGAAGACCCAAACACCACTGAAGGTGGTGGTGTTGGAGAATGACCCAAACACCAATGAGGGTGTTGGAGGAAGATCCAGACACCACTGAGGGTGGTGGAGTGTTGGAGGAAGATCCAGACACCACTGAAGGTTCTAACAGCAATTACTATAAGGTAACTGCAGCATATTTCAGTGTTGCTTATCACTGCAACATGGGTATTTTTCTTGACGCTGGACTGTGTGTTGACTCCAGATGCTGCATTAACCACTGGTACGGTATTTTTCTCAGGTGTTGCATTGACCCTGTGTGTTCTATTGACCTCACGAGTTATTTTCACCTAGTTGTGTTGACCTCCAAGTGTTGTGTTAACACCCGGTTTTTGTGTTGACCTTAAGTGTCTTGTTCACATTCAAGTGTTGAGTTGACTCAAGGCGTAATGTTGACCCCATTTGTTGTGTTGACCACAGGCATTGTGACCTCAGGTGATGTGCTGATCAAGTTGTGTGTTTACAGAAAGGTGTTTTGATGATGCTATAGCATGTTGTGTTGACCTTATGTGTTGTGTTCGCCCCAGGTATTATGATGATACCAAACGTTATGTTGACCCTATAATTTTCTTTTGACCCTAGTTGTTGTGATGATCCTAGGCGTTGTGTATGCCCTAGGTGTTATGTTGACCCAAGAGATCGGGAAATTAAATTATTTCCAGTCTACTTACTTTAGGAAAATATATATAAAAATATTCAAACTGGGATATGGTTAATGATCTTAAATTCGTATCTTTATTACATAAACATTACAACATTTGCAGTCTCTGAAGCAATTATGAAAAAAAATAGTAAAATAAATCACTGGCCAGAAATAGTAACGCTTACGAATTTAGAATGAAGTCGAGAGTCTGAGGTATCTGAGGCAGTACATAGCTCAGTAGAGATCTTAGGGATGGAACATCCTTAAGATGTCGTAGACAAACGTTGTCGTCGCCCCGATAGGGAGTCGTGCAGACGATAGACGGTTACAGCGTTGTTATATACGGCCAGGCAATGTTGGGGTCAGGTTGACTGGACACGCAGTACGGACACTCAGACCGCACGACAGTGTGTAGTCCACAACACTGGCTCGACTTAACACCAGTTCTGCAGGCTGAGAATAAAACAGAGGTTACCAGATAACACACAGGTTATCGCACAGAGAATGGTAGTAATCAGGTTAAAATCTAAGATCAATGCAAGTAACTCTAAAAGATAGAACTTAATCTCAGAGGAACCTACCCTTGGGAGAGTTTGGAGTATAGTGATTCCACTGCTTTACCCCGCGGGTGCTAGGAAACGCTAATACAATAACATCCCATGTAGCAAAGTGAGCCATCAAGCGTCTCCTTAACCAGCACCAGAGATATGAAAGAAATATGTACAAAATACTTAAGCCAATTCCTCAACCTAGGTGATGTGATGACTCCAATGGCTGTTTGTTCTTGCAGTTTTGTTGTTTTTTAGTGTTGATCCTGTTTTATGTTCACACCTAAGAGTTGTGTTGAGGGTAAATGTTGCGTTGACTCTGGGTAATGTTAAAGTTGTGATGATCCCAAGTTTTGTGTTATTGTATGTATTGACTTGACCCCAGGTGCTGTGGTGACCGGTGTTTTCTTGTCCTATATGTTTTCTTGACACCAAGAATTGTGATGTCCTTAGGTGTTGTGCCGACCCCAGTACTGTGCTGACACCTGGTGTTGTGTTGACTTAGGTGTTGTGTGTACACACAGGTGTTGTGTTTGACATACATTTTGAGGTGACACCAAGAGTTGTGTTCTCCCAAGGTTTTGTGTCGACCTAAGACGTTCTGTTGATCCCAGTATTGCATAATCCCAATCCTCACTTGTTTAATGACCCCAGTTATTGCGTTTATCCCAAGGAGTGTGTCGATCCTAGGCGTTGTGTTGACCCCAGGTGTTACGATCATCCCAGCTCTTGTGTTGAGCCTAGATGTTCTCTTGACCCAAGGTGTTATGATGATTCAAGGTCTTGTGTTGACCCCAAGTGTTACGATGATCCAAGATCTTGTGTTGACTCTAGATGATGTGATCCCCAAATCATGTGTTGACTAAGTGTTGTGCTTAAACGCAAGTGTTGTGCTGATCCAAGGAATTATAGTGGCGCCAGGTGTTGTATCGATCCTAAGTGTGTTACTCCCAGGTTTTATACTGTTGATATTGTGTTGACCCAGTATGTATTTACCGACTTGTTTCATTCATCCAAGGTGTTGTATTGACCTGCATTTGTTGTGCTAATCCTAGATGTTGTACTGACAACATATGTTGTGTTGACCCCAGGTGTTGGGCTGACCTCAAGGGTTGTATTATGTCACAGGTGTTGTGCTGATCTCAGATGCTGTATTAAACACACACACAGGATATAAAGAAGGTACGAAGAAGAGCAATTAAATTCGTACGGTCACCCAGAACCAAACCTTATGAAAAAAGGTTGAAAACAGTTTTTTTTATCTTCGAAACCGAGATTATGAAGCAATCTCTTCAAATCCTTAAGATACTAAGTAGTTTTGATACTCCCAGATACGAAGAATTATCTGAAGTGCTAAATGAGTCCATCAATGAAAACAATGGAATGAATCTACGAGGCAGAAGAAACAACACTAATTTGTGCAATTTGTTTCACTGACACATCAGAAAATGTGGTAATAAGTGGCACTGTCCAGTAAGGTATAGTGTACAGTGAGAGAGAATAGGAGGGAGATGTTGCCATGGACACTCCCTGCTTCACCAGCCATTCACCAAACCCGCACTAAACCTACATGTGAACGGTCATAAATATTCAATAAACGGTGAATTCATAAATCAACAGATTCCTGATGTTTGTTTAGTGACTAAATCAGGACTATCAGTAAACAACGAGGAAACCAAAACAGTAAGCGAATAGAGTTGTCATAGTCACAACAGAACTGATGGTTACCAGAAGTCGAACGACTAGTGCACACAACTCTGTGTCAGTGGTGTATATGAATAATTTAAGAAACAATCATTACAATAATAACAGAGATAATTATAGCCCAAGCTTCCCATCCTGTCTTAT
>WNWK01006739.1:0-87500 GCA_009830355.1 Cherax destructor | reverse complement strand
CCACTGGTGGTTTACACTGTGGGAATCACCACTGGTTCACACAAGAGACATCTTTAATAGTCTCACAGGAAGTGCTCACCATCTCTAGACTGCAGGTAATGATCATTACCACTGTAGTAATGATGCTGACCATCCGAGGTGTTAGTGTTCGTAAAACGAACCACGACAAAGGTCTCTTTTGAAAAGCAGGAATTACATGTACTGCCAATTATTTGAGGATTCAATAATCTTTGAGGTGGCAGAACTGTGCTTCACCTAATGCTTTTGGTCTCTCACTACTAACATTTATTTGGGAGATCGTGCGCTGTTACTACTGGCTTCATCTGGCAATCTGGCTAGGTCCATTTTTCGCATTGTCTACACATTACATTTGATTGTAGTGTCTTTCTGTCACTTATTTCAAAAGAATTGTTTCCCATCCTAGAACTCATCCATCAAGCTGTTTCCACAAATCCTTCCATCCTATCTCTTTCTGGGATATTTTTTTTATACTATTTTTGCATTCGTTCTGTTCCTCTTGATTCATTCTAATCCTTTTTTTTTTATATATCACAGACTTTGTCCTCAGAATAAGTTCGTGTGGTGTCATGTCATATCATTGCCACAGAAGTGGTGTCCTCTTTAAACTATCACTATAAACTAAGTACAGTATATCAGTAAACAGTGTATAGTGTTGGTGTGTTGGTGACAATAATGCCTGTGGTAGGGTGTCACTCGTCTTCCAATCACAGTAATAATGTATGATTCATGTGCTGGTCACTGTAATTCTCACTATGGCGAATCACAGGTGTCGTTCATCCGACGGTGAGAACAATGTCTTCACGCACCAAATATTACCAATATTGCCCAATTCTGTTTAAACATTGTATCATTTTGAGAATACAGTGGTACAGGGGAAAACTGTAATATTTGATGGGGGGTTATCGTAAATGAACATTTCCACCTGTGTCACTACCAACGTCACCTGTGTTCATGTCACTACCACCCTCACCTGTGCTCATGTCACTACCACCCTCACCTCTGCTCATGTCACTGCCACTGTCACCTCTACTCATGTCAGTACCACTGTTACCTGTGGTCATGTCACCTTCACCATCACTTGTGGTCATGTCCACCCTTCTCACTACCACCTACTGCCATACACATTATAGTCCCATGCAGGACTCTTTCCTGAGAGATAACAGTCTAATTCCTCTACACAAACATCACTCTCCATGCACACCAGAAAAACACACTGGTGTACGTAAGTCTCCATGGAAAAGCGGAAAAGAATTCTTCCTCCGTAAGCCATGCGTGTCGTAAGAGGCGACTAAAATGCCGGGAGCAAGGGGCTAGTAACCCCTTATCCTGTATACATTACTAAATTTAAAAAGAAACGCTTTCGTTTATCTTTTTAGGAAAAAAATGTATTTATGTATGTATGCCTAGATGTATGTAAACATGAATACAATAACACTTAACGTAAAGAACCCGTTCAAGAGTAAAATACAAAAAAAGAAATGAAGAAAATAATCCATAAAGTTACTTATTATTACTGGGAATGGATTATTGTATGGCGCTGAGAGGGAGAGCATCCCAGGTGCTGGAGGTGATAAAAACGTTGCTGTGAGGGCACAAAAAATATGTTTGGTGTCTGGACCAAACTTGTTTTATGTGATGCTGGAACTGTGTGAGGGCTGCCCTTGTGCTAGGGGCAGGAAGATGATGTGGGTAATGAAATCACCCCAATTTGTAGGCTTGTATAATAAAAACTAGAAAGAAAAATTGGCTTGATAGAGAGGGAAGGGGTTCCCAGCTAGAGAATATGATATACAGAAATTATATATATTTTTTAGTTATGCCTCTCTGGGTCTTTAGGTTCATATGTGACAGAACATTTACAGAATGGAAATAACAAACACACACGTGAGAAATGTGAGAAACCACGAAAAAGCTTTGAAATTCACAATTTGTTTCACAATGTTTATTACACACACACACACACACACACAGTGAAGAGGCGGGGCCAGGAGTCTCGACCCATGCAACCACAACTAGGTGAGTACAACTAGGTGAGTACACACACACACACACACAAACAAGCATACATATATATATATATATATATATATATATATATATATATATATATATATATATATATTATATATATATATATATATATATATTATACATGTATATATATAACACTATGAAATAATATATATATATATTATATATATACATATATATATATATAAGATGTATATGAAGACAACCACTATAAAAAATAAAAGAATTCCAAGTGCTTTCGTGACTGCTCACATTATCAAGGAACTATAAAAGGAAGCGTGAGAAGAACGCTTATAAAGAGGCAGAATACACCTCACAGTCACATCACACTAACAAAGACAACACCTCACAGTAGCGTAACATCTCACGACTCTGTGAAGAGAACATAACAAAGGACCTGAAACTCTTCCCAAGAATTAAGATTAGTCCAATTTATCATTAAATTCTTCCCAAATTTTATTAATTATAAATGAATCCAATTTATATAAACCAAAAAAATATTCATATTATTTTCAAAACTGCTTTTAATGAAACATGATTCTATTATATTCCTCTCAACCATGGACTTGCTTGATACAACCTTCTGAGCATTTTGAAAATCAATTGGATGGTTAAAGTCTTCTACATGAATAAATAGAGCATTATAATCTTGTCCAGTTCTAATGCTATATTTATGTTGTTTTAATCTTAGTTCAAGACTTTTACCAGTTTGACCATAATAAACTTTATCGCATATTTTACAGGAATCTTATAGACACATCCGTCAGCATTTTGGGGGATTTTTTTTTCAAAAGTCTTTTTACAGTATCAAGATTTTTAAATACAACTTTGATATTAAAATTCTTAAGAAAAGAAGGCATATCAACCAAGTTTTCATGGTAAGGGAGAACCAACATATTTTTGGTTGAATAAGGTTGGTTGTCCCTTTTGGATTGTAAAAGTATTTCTAGCTATTTTAAAAGATTTATCAATTATGTTTCTTGGGTATTTTAAATCATTAGCTATTTCATAAATTTTAGAGATTTCTTCATCTATGAACTCTGGACTACAAATACGTAAAGCTCTCAAAAACATAGAAGAGAAAACCGACACTTAAACTCTATCTTGATGTGAAAAATAATAGTGTACATAGAACAATTATTTGTAGGTTTTCTGTAAATTTTAAATTTAAAATCAATGTTACCCTTAATAATAAAAACATCTAGGAAGGGCAATGAGTTATTTACTTCAAATTCAACAGTAAAATTTATAGAATGAGCTAAGCTATTTAATATAACAAGGAAATGGTTTATGTCTACATTCTTAGGCATAAGGCACAAAATATCATCAACATATCTATACCACTTAGCTCTATTGGGAAGGATTGTGTTAAGCAATCTTGTTTCGAAAAATTCCATATATAAATTACTAAGAACAGGTGAAAGAGGATTTCCCATTGCCATACCAAACTTCTGAGTGTAAAACTCATCATTAAATACAAATTTTGCATCAACAATACAAAGTTTAATAAGTTTAATGATAGTAGGAACTGGCAATGGTAAATCGTAATTAACCAGTTTCTTATAAACTTTCTAAATGGCTTGTTGATATTTTGAGCCCAATTGTTGGAAAAATTTCTAATTTTAATGTTAAAAACAACTTAGATTTAGTTGATAAATGAAGCACCTTGACTGATTTAAATGATTTCAATATGGTTAGTTTTGATGTTATCTCCTTGTTTACAAAAGTTCCAGTTGATGATTTACTAAAGTTCTTATCTGAAGAACTGGTTAATTACGATTTACCATTGCCAGTTCCTACTAATAAATTGGATTCATTTATAATTAATAAAATTTGGGAAGAATTTAATGATAAATTGGACTAATCTTAATTCTTGGGAAGAGTTTCAGGTCCTTTCTTATGTTCCTCTTCACAGAGTCGTGAGATGTTACGCTACTGTGAGGTGTTGTCTTTGTTAGTGTGATGTGACTGTGAGGTGTATTCTGCCTCTTTATAAGCCTTCTTCTCACGCTTCCTTTTATAGTTCCTTGATAATGTGAGCAGTCACGAAAGCGATTTGAATTCTTCTATTTTTTCATAGTGGTTGTCTTGCATATTTTGATATCACCTGTTTACTGTGATCTTTTGCATATATATATATATATATATATATATATATATATATATATATATATATATATATATATATATATATATAATGCAATAAGATCACAGTAAACAGGTGACATCACAATATGCAAAACAACCACTGTGGAAAAAATAACGAAATTCAAAGCGCTTTCGTGGCTTCTCACATTATCAAGGAACTATAAAATACAAAACATCAACAGGAAAGCATATTAAGGGTCAAGACTACACCTCACAATCACGTCACCACAATAAGACTACACATCACAGTCGCGTGACAACACCCGACTTTGTGAAACACACCTGATACTCTACCCAAGCTAATGTATCATTAAATTCATCCCAAATTTTATTAATTATAAGTGAATCCAATTTATATAAACCAAAAGAAATAATATTCCTATTTTCAAAACTGCTTTTTCATGAAACATGATTCTATTATATTCCTCTCAACCATGGACTTGCTTGATACAACCTTCTCAGCATTTGAAAATCAATTGGATGATTAAAATCTCTCACATGAATAAACAGAACAATTAGAATCTTGTCCAGTTCTAATGCTATATTTATGTTGTTTTAATCTTAGTTCGAGACTTTTACCAGTTTGACCGTAATAAACTTTATCGCATATTTTACAATTAATCTTGTAGACACATCCGTCAGCATTTTATTCTTCACATCGAGATAGTTAAACTGTCGGTTTTCTCGTCAATGTTTTTGAGAGCTTTACGTACTAGTAGTCCAGAGTTCATTGATGAAAAAATCTCCAAAATTCTTGAAATAGCTAATGATCTAAAATACCCAAGAAACGTAATTGATAAATCCTTTAAAATAGCTAGAAATACTTTTTACAATCCAAAAAGGGACAACCAACCTTATTCAACTAAAAATATGTTGGTTCTCCCTTACCATGAAAACTTGGTTGATATGCCTTCCCTTCTTAAGACTTTTAATATCAAAGTTGTATTTAATTAAAAATCTTGATACAGTAAAAAAAAAAAAAACTTTTGATAAAAAATTCCTCCCAAAATGCTGAGGGATGCTGTTGATGTTTTGTCTTTTATAGTTCCTTGATAATGTGAGAAGTCACGAAAGCGCTTGGAATTTAGCTATTTTTTCACAGTGATTGTTTTACACACACACACACATATATATATTTATATATATACTATATATTATATAGCTTGAAGCTAGGAAGGTACCACCTCTAGAACTTTACTGGGGACCCTCATCCTCAGAGAAGACAATAAACGTACCTCAGGGAAAACTCAAGGTTCTCTTCGTAGCTGCTTGAATATTTTCTTCTCCTACCACCCCCTATATTTTATATTACATGTTAACTTTATTAATAGAGAGAATACATTGACAGAAAACACAAACATGAATACATTGGTACAATGTATCAAAGGTTATGAATCTCCTCCTGATCCTCTGAAGCCAAACGCGAGCCCACTATGCAGCATGCAGTTTCCCTCTGGATGGCCACGCTGAGGCACTGGAACATGAAAGTGGCTGCCCTTGGGTCGCTGGTGGTATTTTTTCCCCATGATCCCAAGGTCTCTGAACCCACTGAGACAAATTGATACTGTTGGCTTATGTCCCTGTACTTGCTGATCTTGTACTCCTCCCTGTGATCAGCAGCTCCTCCCTGTCGCCCGACACTGTGACGGATGTAGGTGTCAGCCATAATTGACACAGGTATAGTCCCATGCTAAGAGCTTGCCATTCTTCCAAGGATAGATGGTGATCCCATTGGGGCACTTTGCTGGGTTGTGGGTATTGTTGGCAGCTAGTGATCGGGGTTCTCCCTCGGCTGGGCATCCAGCTGTAGCAAGGGTTCTCTTTATGATGTCGTTGACCTCATTGTGTCTTGCATGCCAGCCCTTGGTTTTGGAACAGTTTAGACCATGTACACCATATTGGTTGGCTTGCGCATCACCGCAAATACACGTATATTCCGTGTGAATTGGGGCAGCAAGGCAAAGAGCCACTGCAATACGGAGGGTCTTAGGGTCGAGGCGTGAACTGCTTGGAGGAAATCCCCAGAGTGATGTGCACTCACAGCTTGAAGACGGGCAGTCTCCCAGTCTGATGTTGCAGCCCTAAGCATGTTGGCAAGCACCTTTTCAGCAATGGGGTCATCCCAACTTGACTGTTTGTAGGCCGGTGCCGCACTAGATTTTGGTGCTGGAGCAGCAAGTCTCTCCCATTCAGTGATTGCACTGGCATCGCTAGGGTCCTGCATTCCTGCTGAGTCATTGAGGTTGTCCGGAAGAATTTGTCTTATTAACTTGTTTGATGCTATGGAAGAGGATACAAAAGCTGGTAGGGCAATCTGGGAGGAATTACGTACTCACAGCCCCCCAATCCTGACTGGAAGTGAGGCTTGCACCCACTGTCCATCTTCGAGGGAAAGATTCCATACACACACTAGCATGGTCTTGAGGAGAGAGTCATATTCCTTAAGTTTCGGACTGCTGAAGGCTGGGGAGCATCTCAGGAAGTAGGTAAGTTTGGGATTCACTTGACAGGCACCTGGTGAGTAGGTAGAAGGCATCATGTGTATCAGTGCCTTTCATCCTGTCTTCCATCGTCCTGAGGTCTGAGAGTTTTTTTCTAGGATCAGATCGATGGCGTTGGACCCAAGAGGAGCACCAAGGAGAGTGCTGTTGTTAGCTGGATCAATGGTACGTGCTCCTGGTAAAACAGCACTAATATTCTGGATCATCTTTCGATTGATTGAAACTATTTCACATTTGGTGGGGTTTAAAGATAGGCCCAGGCTCTCTCCCATATCTATATTTTTTCTGATGTCCTCTAGGAGAGATTCTGTAGTGCCAGCTAGGGTACCATCATCCAAGAACCAGATGTTTACCTCACTGGAGAGCGCTTCTGTGACTTCCTTGATGACCAGACAGAATAGAAAGGGGGCGAGAGTCCCTGTTGCATACCCACAGGAGTCATTTTCATGGTCACCAAACAATAGTTTAAGTCACACTAACACTATTCTAGAAGGGATAGAGAAGGAAGTGTCTAGAAACTGTCAAGCAGCATCACTTCTGATTAGGTAAAGCTGCAAGTCCAATTTAATCAAGGCTTTCACCAGACATGTTGAGTACACTGTGTGGTGGGCAGCGCTTCACAGCCTTGTTGAACACTAAAACCGACTAGTTGGTTTCAACATTGGGCAGCCTTGAATCACCATTTTATGCAGCCTTGGCAACTAGGCCAAGGGTGTTGCCCACTGCAATGGGCCTGATTCCTCCACTTTCCGAGGGCCCGTGAGGCACCAAAGAAAAGGTCAAGGCCCGGCTGTTAGCCAGGCACATTGAAAATTTGACGAGTTCAGACAGCAACCTTCTGATACCTCACCAGGTGTGGATTGAGCATTTTTGAAGTGTTGTAGCCTTAAACAGTGAAACCTCCTGCTGAGCCTGGGAATGACATAACAGCTTTATACACATCAGCGTCCTGTAATGTTAAATGTTCTTCACCTGCGCAATTAGGAGTCAAAAGTTGGACTGGAGCCCGGGTGGATGTTTGTCCTTCAGGGCTTGTGCTGTAATGACGTCCTTTAGGCGATGGTATCCTCACTGGTTATAAACCTTAGGTATTCCATTAATTACCCTCTTCATTTTTGCTAATTTTGTCGACTTTTGAGGCCTCAGGTGTTCTGTTGGCATTTGTCTGGTGTTTGTCGCCATAAGGGGGAGACGGACGCGGTTGTCAGCTCTAGGGAATGCATTAATTGCTCTAATAACATATGTTGCTAGTGACTTGTCCCTCCGTGGTGGGACAGCCAAACAGGCATTGACAAATAGCAGTAGGTTGTGCCAGGATCCATTGTTTGCAGGAGCATCGTTGACTTTCTTCAAGAGGTCAGTGAATTTGCTGGCAGCTTGATGGTGAGCTGTTTTGAGGATGTGTGTCAGCGTCCTGGTGGATGTTAATTTGATTGCAGATTTTAGGTCCTCTGTAGAGGTGAAGTTAGGGTGGCTGTCAGCTCTGTCTGCTGGGAGGGGCTGTTGGTTGTTCTCATTTGGAGCCCTCCTGGAGCCTTGACATCCATTGTGTGCACGAATGTTGTCAGTTGAGGGCCTGAGTGCACATTCCCTGTGGCACACATTGCAGATGCCTCGTGGACGGATTCCAGGGCGTTGGCTCTGTCGTGGAAATTCCTGGGAACCCGGCATTTCTCGTGACATTGCTGACATCGTGGGGTGGGAGGGCGCCAGCTGTGGGGACACAGGTGAAGGACAGCATGGATGCTTAGGGCATGACTGTGGGGAAGTAGCTAGCGGTGGTGTGAGTAATTGCTGGGGCACTAAACGGCAACACCCTTGGACAGGAAGTCAGTAGGCCTAGACCGGGATGTGGGGAGGGGACACGGGATGGGGGGGATGAGGGGAGTGGCCCTATTTGTTCACTAATGATGCTCATCACAGATTAACGTTTGCTAATTGTTATACACTTATTATTCCATTTAGAGAAACCTTCGCCATTTGGCACACTAATGACCATGTTCTCACTGTTAACCGAAGTGTTCTTCTGTTCAGCATATATATATATATAAAGTGAGTGGGTGAGATGTTACCAAATTTTGTTGAAAATAAAAAAAAAGTTTTGGAGTGAGATTAATAAGTTGAGGAAGCCTAGGGAACAAATGGATTTGACAGTTAAAAATAGGAGAGGAGAGTTATTAAATGGAGAGTTATAGGTATCGGGAAGATAGAGGGAATATTTTGAGAAGTTGTTAAATGTTGATGAAGATAGGGAAGCTGTGATTTCGTGTATAGGGCAAGGAGGAATAACATCTTGTAGGAGTGTGGAAGAGCCAGTTGTGAGTGTGGGGGAAGTTCGTGAGGCAGTGGGTAGAATGAAAGGGGGTAAGGCAGCTGGGATTGATGAGATAAAGATAGGAATGTTAAAAGCAGGTGGGGATATAGTTTTGGAGTGGTTGGTGCTATTATTTAATAAATGTATGATATAGGGTAAGGTACCTAGGGAATGGCAGAGAGCGTGTATTGTTCCTTTGTATAAAGGCAAATTGGACAAAAGAGAGTTCAAATTTTTTTAGGGGAATAAATCTGTTGAGTGTACCTGGTAAAGTGTATGGTAGAGTTGTTATTGAAAGAATTAAGAGTAAGACGGAGAGCAGGATAGCAGATGAACAAGGGGGCTTTAGGAAAGGTAGGGGGGGTGTAGACCAAGTGTTTACAGTGAAACATATAGGTGAACAGTATTTGGATAAGGGTAAAGAGGTTTTTGTGGCATTTATGGATTTGGAAAAGGCGTATGATAGTGTAGATAGGGGGGGACAATGTGGCAGATGTTGCAGGTGTATGAAATAGGAGGTAGGTTACTGAAAGCAGTGAAGAGTTTTTATGAGGATAGTGAGGCTCAGGTTAGTGTGTGTAGAAGGGAGATGGACTATTTCCCAGTAAAAGTGGGCTTTAGACAAGGATGTGTGATGTCACCTATGTTGTTCAATATATTTATAGATGGGACTGTAAGAGAAGTGAATGCGAGGGTCCTGGCAAGAGGTGTGGAGTTAAAAGATAAATAATCAAATATAAAGTGGGAGTTGTCACAGTTGCTTTTTGCTGATGACACTGTGCTTTTGGGAGATTCTGAAGAGAAGTTGCAGAGGTTGGATGAATTTGGTAGGGTGTGTAAAAGAAGAAAATTGAAAGTGAATATAGGAAAGAGTAAGGTGATGATGATAACAAAAAGATTAGGTGACGAAAGATTGGATATCAGATTGGAGGGAGAGAGTATGGAGGAGGTGAATGTATTCAGATATTTGGGAGTGGACATGTCAGCAGATGGGTCTATGAAGGATGAGGTGAATTATATAATTGATGAGGGGAAAAGGGTGAGTGGAGCACTTCGGAGTCTGTGAAGACAAAGAACTTTGTCCATATAAGTAAAGATGGGAATGTATGAGAGTATAGTTATACCAACACTCTTATATGGGTGTGAAGCATGGGTGATGAATGTTGCAACGAGGAGAAGGTTGGAAGCAGTGGAGATGTCATGTCTGAGGTCAATGTGTGGTGTGAATATAATGCAGAGAATTCGGAGTTTGGAAATTAGGAGGAGGTGCGGGATTACCAAAACTATTATCCAGAGGGCTGAGGAGGGGTTGTTGAGGTGGTTCGGACATGTAGAGAGAATGGAACGAAACAGAATGACTTCGAGAGTGTATAAATTTGTAGTGGAGGGAAGGCGGGATAGGGGTCGGCCTAGGAAAGGTTGGAGGGAGGGGGTAAAGAAGGTTTTGTGTGCGAGGGGCTTAGACTTCCAGCAAGCATGTGAGAGCGTATGGAGTGAATGGAGACAAATGGTTTTTAATACTTTACGTGCTGTTGGAGATGGGAAGTACAATGTCTGCACTCTGAAGGAGGGGTGTTAATGTTGCAGTTTTATAACTGTGGTGCAAACCACCCCTCTGGCAAGACAGTGATGGAGTGAATGATGATGAAAGTTTTCTTTTTCGGGCCACCCTGCCTTGGTGGGAATCCGCCGATGTGTTAATAAAAAAATAATATATATAAGCTGTAACAACTAATTAAATGAGTAGCTACATGGTAATAACAGTCGGGAAAAGTTTGAAAACTGATTTCAGTCAGCATTGTAACTTTTTACAGGAATTCTGATCAACAATTGTTCAGCGCTCAATGGTTCACTGCTGTTGAGCTCGTGAGAGATTTGTGGCAGAGCTCAGAATTTTTCGAATAGTGGCTGGTTCTCTCACTTTTTTTTTATCTGAGTTAAGTCTTAACTAAAACAAAGCTGGAAGGCGGGGAAGCGTATTCCCTGATGTCTGTCACCTTCCAATTCGGAACGTTTGGAAAGTCAATTTACTTAACGTTCCCTGCAGCGTCGACACACCAATAAACTCTTTTTTGTTTGAAGAGAAAATTCGTATTCTTTTACACCTATAAATATTTGTTATCACTTTTTGATATTTTATTGCGTAAAGTTGTTTAAATACACTTGTTCTTGGTGCACTGGCAATGATTCTTTAAATGATTTTCTTCAGGAAAATCAAAATCTTTTTACTTGTAAAAAAAATTAAATATATGAAAGATTGTAACGAAAGATTCAAATGTAGTTGTACTCGAAATTGACAAAAGTAACAGTCACGAAAATGTATAGAATCATTACAAATTAGACTTGTGCTTTATAGGTATATTGGTTGAGTGGTTGACACTTCATTGTGAGGGATCAATGGAGGTGAGTATTCATTCTTTAAGTCCTGTCACTTACATATATATATATATATATATATATATATATATATATATATATATATATATATATATATATATATATATATATATATATATATATATGTCGTGCCGAATAGGTAAAACTGGTCAATTAGCAAGAACTCATCTAAAATTAAGTCCTTCCTAAAAATTCTTTTATACGTTTAAGGATATAGTTTTATCATTTATGTTAATGTAAAAATTTATAATTTTGTACCAAGAGAAATTTTGAAAACCTACCTAACCTTATTACAACAAACGCAATTTAATTTAGCCTAACCCAACTAAATATATTTTAGATTCGTTAACATTAATTTAATAATATACAAACACAATGAAATATATTTTTTCGTTAGTTCAGAATGATTTTGCGAAATTATTGCATACACAAATTTTCAGCTTGTCTTATATGGCAAGATGAGCGTTGCTATTTAAGCTCAAAATCCCAAGATTTTACTAATCGTGCATTATCACTATATATATATATATATATATATATATATATATATATATATATAATATATATATATATATATATATATATATATATATATATATATATATATATATATATATATATATATATTTAGCGTCTCCTCCAACTATTATTTAAGATTTCACTTATTTTGTTATATAACTGAATAACTTATTTCACAGTATTTGTTATTACTGTGGTCTCTATCAAAAGGTCCATTTTGTTAGTTATTTTCTAAGTTTATAATTTTATTATGCTTGGATCTGAATCTGTAGATTTAAGTATTCTAGTGTTTTGTCTCTTTTCTAAGACCATATTTCTCTGGCTTGGACAGACGAGAGAGCGAGTGGACCTGCAAAATTAACTCCGACCTAATTTCATGGTAGATGTACCGTCGAAGTTATGGGATATGTACCGTTGGAGTCATGGGGCAATGTGCACCTTACTAGCTTTTAATACCAGTCAATTCAGCTAGGCTGTTGTGGGTAAATTCCTCAACCAGAATTCCCCTTTCATTGGTATTCCCCTAGGTTATTCTCTCATTACCTAGTATAGTCACTAGTGTTGCTAGTGACTATACTAGTCACTAGTGTCACTAGTTAATGGCCCAAGTCGAACGGAAGCCACTGTATTTGCCTGACTAGCTTGTGCTACTAGGTCAGATGCAGTGCTCCTTCCTTAAGTGAATGTAACCTGACCTGGCTGGGTTGGGTCATTGGCTTAAGCCTGTTGGAGACTTGGACTTGCCTCGCATGGGCCAGTAGGCCTGCTGCAGTGTTCCTTCTTTCTTATGTTCTTATTCTTTAAACAATCATTGTGTCAGGAAACTGTCGA
This sequence comes from Cherax destructor, assembly GCA_009830355.1. Taxonomy (NCBI): domain Eukaryota; kingdom Metazoa; phylum Arthropoda; class Malacostraca; order Decapoda; family Parastacidae; genus Cherax; species Cherax destructor. The sequence goes on along the minus strand of WNWK01006739.1, from coordinate 74,738 downwards.
CTAACCTGTAATGCTATCTCAGATTATGGAATATTTGTACACCTATGAAGTATTATGATTATTATTATCAAAACTAAGTGGTAAACCAGCAAGAGTCATAGAGCGTTGACACCTGTGAAGAATCTAGCTGCAAGGACTCTACTTCCTTGGCTCTATGGATCTATGTAAGTTATTGGAACTTCAGTCTCTTGCAGTATCTGTAATATCGTTCCTTGTAATACAGTGATTGACTTAGAACAGTCAAGTGGTATTGTAACTCATTAGCTTGGAGACTATCTATATTTTGTTGGCTACTTAAATTAATTTGTGTATATTTCTTTTAAATTAGGAGTTAGTCATTTTTTTGTGACATGAGTAGCAAACTTTATAAGATTTTATCAATGATTTAGACATATTTGATTTCTTTCCCGTTTGTACTTTTTTTAGTGGGGGTAAAATATTCGACATTTCTATTTCCCCTGATAGTAACATAAAAAAAAAATATTTAAATATTAGTTTTCGACGTGTCTGATGTGATGACCTAATATTCAAGAAACTTGTCGATGGCTTCTGTATAATAGTTTTATAAAAAAAAAACTACACATTTTCTTATCAAGGTTGATTAGAATTTGGTTGAAATGGTTGTCGAGGTTTCGCTGTTGAGGAATATGAGGTGAGTTAGAGAGGTAGGACCTGTGTTTGTTTGCCCATCACAACGTTAAGACACTTCCACGTGTGTGAAGGAAGTGTAACTCGAGCTAAGAAGATGGAGAACACAAAGACAATTGAATCACATCTCTTTCACGTCGGAAAGAGGGAAGACAGAGAGAGAGAGAGAGAGAGAGAGAGAGAGAGAGAGAGAGAGAGAGAGAGAGAGAGAGAGAGAGAGAGAGAGAGACAGGTGGAAGAGAATCCCACCGCTGGTGTCTTACGACTCTCCCTTTAAATAGAAGTGTAAACACACTGACTTCTTGAGGAATGTAATTAATAGGAAAAAATCACGAGTAAAAATAAACAAACACTCTACTCATATATTTACTTTGAGTAAAATAGAATTACGTTTAAATAAAAACCTCTGATACTAATTCAAAGAATGCAACTCGATGACAATTGTATTATTACTAAGAGAGATTGAATCAAAAGGTAACAGGCCATAATACAGATTAAAATACTACACACACAGGCACCTAGCTCTCTGTCAGGTTCTAAGACCCTACACAGAGCCACCAGCTCTCTATGCCAGGTTCTAAGACCCTACACAAAGCCACCAGCTCTCTATGCCACGTTCTAAGACCCTACACAAAGCCACCAGCTCTATGCAAGCTTCTAAGACCCTACACAGAGCTACCAGCTCTCTCCAGTAGAGGCTGCTGCCGAGTCCTCATACAGAGCCTCCACCTCTTTCTTTTTGTTAAAATGCAAAGTTTGCACAATTGGAGAAGTGGGGCCATAAAGACCGTCCTGGATAATAGGTGGGCCTACGAAGATCATCTGAACTGGAAATGGTACCACGGAGATCACCTGAACTGGAAACGGTATCACGGAGATCACTTGGACTGGAAACGGTATCACGGAGATCACTTGGACTGGAAACGGTATCACGGAGATCACCTGGACTGGAAACGGTATCACGGAGATCACTTGGACTGGAAACGGTATCACGGAGATCACCTAGACTGGAAACGGTATCACGGAGATCACCTGGACTGGAAACGGTATCACGAAGATCACCTGGACTGGAAACGGTATCACGGAGATCACCTGAACTGGAAACGGTATCACGGAGATCACTTGGACTGGAAACGGTATCACGGAGATCACCTGGACTGGAAACGGTATCACGGAGATCACCTGGACTGGAAACGGTATCACGGAGATATTCACTTTAAACCTCAGCCTCTTAATCATGAAATGCAAAAGGAAACTACAGGAGATAGTTGCAATTTTTATTCCCTTTTAGTACTAGCAGTAAATCTCGACCTTGTGGCGTAATATTCCTTGAGAAGATAATGTCTTCACCATCATCATTTTTGAGTATTTACTACATAACTTAGAGCTCGGAAACAATTTCGTTGAAATGAATAAAAGAGTTGTTTGCAGAAAGAGCTTTTAATGAGAGAACATTTCAATTTGCTAACATCTTGATCTTAGTCTCGTTGCATTGGCGCCTGATGGCAAGTCTACATAATTACAACAATTTTGATCGACTTGAATTTCCAATCATTAATGTTTTAGATTGGGCAGAAATTTCTTAGAAGCACTGAATGCAGTTAAAGATGTTATGCGTTTTTCTTGGTCGAGGACGCATAAAACTACGAGATAGTAGAGGCAACGAGGAGAGCCGTCAGAGGTTCACTCGGATATGCTGCCGAGATTAGTGCATTAACTTTTAAAATGGTGATTATAAGAAATGGGATTTCGCTATATTACTCAATGAAAACTTTATAGTGGGAATTACGAATCCGCTGTAAGTTAATGTCAGAGTTATTATACGTTATCACTGGTGGCAACACTTCACTCAAATTTTGCAGCGACTGGCGGGAGTGAAGTAATGATTTTTTCTTGTGTGTAATACTTTTTTTAAGATTTGTTTGTGTTGCATAATTAAAGAAGGGAAACACATATGGGTGTATGTACGTGTTTGTATTTTAATGTGCATTTGCCTAAGCATTTGTCCAGTCATGATTTTTCCTACAAGATTCTCATATAAATTAAATCATAGTTTTAGCACACCTTGTATTCTCTCACAGCCTGTCACATTCTTTCCCTGCAATGTACATTATAAACTGTTTTTTTTTATGCAAAGCTATGTTATGTTCTTTCTATAGCTGCTGTTGGGAAATAATCTCTATTTTCTCTCTCCCATTTCTGACATTAGTTCTGGGTACCATATTGTGTGTCTTCCACCCATGTAACACCGAGGCCAACTCTGTTTTTATTCCAAGTTAATAATTCATATTTCACAACTCAGTGGCCCAGGGATCTATATAGTTGTATGTGTGCTCTCTCTCTCTCTCTCTCTCTCTCTCTCTCTCTCTCTCTCTCTCTCTCTCTCTCTCTCTCTCTCTCTCTCTCTCTCTCTCTCTCTCTCTCATCTAAGCTGCAGTTTTTTTCAATGAGGCTTAGAAAAACAACAGGAATTTTACTCAGAATTGACTTTTTTTTGGATAGTTTCCTTGTTATAACCACCATGAGAGACGAATATTCACTCAGGATTCATCATTGGGCAGTGTTTGGTTCCCTACTACCATCATGAGCAGATATTAATTATCCTAAGACATGCAGGGAAAATACAATGTTTATTTCTTCAATGTTGATCCAGTCTCAGGGGGACAAGTTTGAAATAAAAGTTTTTACACAGTGGGAAGAATAGATTTGGTTTTCTATAAGTTTACCTCAAAATTAATCCTAAGAGAAAGCGTAGAGAAATTGTATTTTCATTTGTGTTTGTTCAATATTGATTAAAAACACGTTTAAAAATAACAGCGCTACTTTTGCTTAACAAAATGTATCCTAAGGCAAGCAAGCAATTGTGTATATAATAAATTTCAGTAAATATACAAGGGAATATTGAATCCATAATTTTCACTCACATTTATTCATAAGATATTCCAAGTAACTTAAATACTGTAATGTTAACTTTGTTTTGATTTTAAGAAATGCTAAGTATTCTTCTTACCATATACTTACGAAGTGTTGTTTTAAATTAATACATTTTGCTTACTTTCCAATGTACTATTATCTTTGACTCTTCAGTGGTTTAATTTCTAACATTACCACGTTAGCACTATCATCATGCTATTACCACATTACTTAAATCATAATCCCAACGTACTCAGTGTAATATTTTAACATTACACGTACTTCACTGGTAACAATTATCAGCCAATTTCAACGAAAGGAGAAAAATCCTCACAATTTATACTGACATGAATGTTTGGATTTTAATTATGCCAGCAACCTGTTAGGAGAGCAACACCCACGAGAACAAACCCTGCAACTCAAACTACCACGGAATTGTAGTTAGCGTCAGAGATTTGAAACATAAATGATTTTATAGTGATTTTATTCAGAAGAAACGCTAATCCTGTTGGGGGTCAAATAGCGTTTGGTAAATGGGAAGTATTCATATTGGAACTATGGAAGAGGAGAACATGTCCAGTTCCTTTGATCACAATCTTCCTCGCTGACACTTGAAGGATATTAAGCATGATTATATTTTCTAAGACAAGAAAGTTAATGCTATCTCTGTATTTTCTCACTAATTATCGATAATATAACATGTAAAAAAAAAATCTTGTAAAGTTCTCTCTATTTTCATCTTAACATTAATAAGATAAATATTATTAAAATATTATTTGATAAAGCAAAATGTAAATTAACTGTAAAATTAAGTCAATACAAATTTTAAAGACTTTCATTAAATAATATTAATGCAATTTTCCTCTCAACATTTATTCCAGGTACGTAGGGTTAACTAAGTATCATAATTCCAGCTTGATATATGTTGGGAAATTGTATAAGTAATCGGACAGGGATAATTAAATGCCAGCGAATGTTTGAATAATAGATAGTGGTAGTCTTGTGAGCTCATTAAGATGTCACACACCTGCAGCAGGAGTGTCTGGATGTTAGCATGAGCTAGTGGTACATAAACACAATGACGCCGCGGACAAAAAACACTTTTTTGTATTCTTTCCCAGAACACTCTGAAAATAACCGAAAAGAGGATGTTCATAAATACACGCACACACACATACAAGTGTGGAAAAGTAAACTAGGAGAGTTTACCGCGAGATTGAAGACGAGGATGAAGACAAGGAAGAAGTGGGAGTCGTGAGTTGAAGCTGCAGAAGCCAAGATACGGGCCCTAGAAGAGGAAGAAAATATGCTGATGCGAGATATAGGACCAGCACTCTGAGGGGCCATGGCATCTGAAACAGGTACCCCAATATTAAATGAGGGGTCCAAAAGAAAGACAGGAGACAAAACTTACATTGAGACCCTGACAGGTTACCAGGAAAGGTTGAGAAACGTAGGGAGTACACTGTTGGGTACAGGGACAGCTGTATGTGGGGGAGGGGGAGCAAGCATATGTGAGTGGGGGCGCAGGCAGAGAAGACAGGCCCCATGTAGAGGCACGACCAGGCCACCAGGAGGTATAAGAACTAGTAAAGGAGGTGATTGCTATGTATAAACGGGACCTAGAGATGTGGAGGGAAAAGCAATGGGAGGAGAGGAGAGGTCCATCTTCATCCACGGGTTTTAGGAGAGCAAAGGTGAGACGTATGATGAAAGATGGCGGAAAGAAAAAAAAAGAATTTGAAAATATTATCAAACGGGAGAGCAGAACATGTCCAAGCTAATAAATTTTCAGAGAATGGGGGGTATTCGGAGAGAAATGTGCCAGTCAAACAGATTTTAAGAAGAGAAAAGGTGCGGGAGACGATTCTGCAGGAGAAACCAAGGCTAAAGGAATCAACAGCATACCAGAGGGTGTTCCTAGACCGAGACAGAACGAGGACAGAATGACAACTGCTGAGAGAGGGAACACAGAAACGAAAGGGGCAAGAGAAACAAATTTAGAGTCAGAAGAGGAAAGAGTTGAGTGGAGCAGTGTGTGTAAACACCCACAGAACCACCCTCATAACCCCACAGCCAAACATACACCCCACACTCACAACCTCTACCCTGCCAGGATAATCAACTCACCCCCCCCTTCCCCACAATCTTCCCCAGAATAGTGTTGGAGAGGAAACGGAATGTATAGTGCACCAATGCTGAGGAATTAAAACAAATGCCATCTTTCCAACTGGATATCAGATCTTGAGGAAAGACAGAGGGAGCGGGGGGGTTGTAGGAATGGCATTGCTCATAAAAAAAACAATGGGATTTTGAGGAATTTGAGAAATGGGACAGAGGAGAAGCAAGGGACCATATAATAGGAACACTTCAGGCTAGTGGTGATTGCTGTGATGTATAGCAAACCACAAAATAGTAGGAGGCCAAGACAAGAATATGATGATGGTAACAGAGAGAAGGTTGAAGCAAGAGCTGGAGTGGCCCAAAGGGTCCATGTGGGCAGGGCAAAGCTACTGGTTGTGAGTGACTTCAGTCATAAAAGAAATCGACTGTGAAAACCTGGAACCACATGGGGGTCCCAGAAACGTGGAGGGCTAAGATGTTGAAGGTGGTACTGGAAAACCTCATGCATCTACACGTTAGGGACACTACCAGAGAGAGGGGAGAGGATGAACCAGTTTGACTTTACCTAGTATTCACCTTGAGCAGTGTAGATATTGAGGACATCACATACGAAAGGGCCCTCGGAGCTAGTGATCACGTGGTTCTAAGCTTCGAATACATATAATTTCAAGTAGAGAGGAAAGCAGGAAGAATGAACCCAAACTATCAGAGAGGGGACTACACAGGCATGAGGAATTACCTGCACAAGGTCCAGTGGGAAAGAGAATTGGCAGAGAAACAGTAAATGCGATGATGGAATGGAATGAGTTACAACAATATGCCAGAAAACGGAGGAGAGGTTTGTACCTAAGACCAACAGATATAATGAGAAGGCCAGGAGAAGCCCTTGATTCACCCAAAGGTGTAGAGAAGCCAAAACCAAGTACACTAGAGAATGAATGAAGTATAGAAGGCAAAGGACCCAGGACAACAAGGAGAGTAGTCGAAGAGCAAAAAATGAATATACGCAGGTAAGGAGGAGGCCCAACGACAATACGAAAATGACGTACCAGCGAAAGAAAAGTCTGACTTGAAGCTGTTGAACAGTCAGATCAGGAAGAAAACAACAGTCATAACCAGGTAATCAGGCTGAGGAAGGAAGGAAGGAGGTGAGTTTACAAGAAACAACTTTGAAGTATTTGAGGAGCTCAACATGAGATTCAAAGAAGTATTCACAGTGGAAACAGAAAGGGCTCCAGAAGACGGAGAGGTGGGATACACCAACAAGTGCTGGACACGATATCAAAAACCGAGGAGGAGGTGAAGAAGCTGATAAGCAAACTAGATATTTCAAAGGCGATGGGGCCGGATAAGATTTCTCCATGGGTCCTGAGAGAAGGAGAAAAAGCACTGTGTGTGCCACTAACAGAACGCAGCTTAAACTACAGACGAGTGTCACTGACATGTATGCAAAGTCATGGAGATTATTATCTGAAGAGTGGAGAGCCACCTAGAAAGGAATGAGTTTATAAACGTCAACATGCACGGATTTAGAGACGGGAAATCCTGTGTCCCAAACTTGCTGGAGATTTACGACAAGGTGACAGAAGTAAGAAAAGAGAGAGAGGGGTGAGTAGATTGCGTTTTCTTGGACTGTAAGAAGGCTTTTGACACAATTACACAGAAGAGATCAGTGCAAAAGCTAGAGGACCAGGCAGGAATAACAGGGAAGGCACTGCAATGGATCAGAGAAAACCTGACGGGAAGGCATCAGCGAGTCATGGTACGTGATGAAATGTCAGAGTGGGCGCCTGTGACGAGCGGGGTTCGACAGGGGTCACTCCTAGAACCGGTGCTGTTCCTCTTATATATGAACGACATGACGGAAGGGAGAGACTCGGAAGTGTCCCTGTTTGCAGATGGCGTGAAGTTAATGAGGATAATTCAGTCGGAGGAGGATAAGGAAGGACTACAGAGGGATCTGGACAGGCTGCAGACCTGGTCCAGCAACTAACCCCTGGCGTTTAACTCCACCAAGAGCAAAGTCATGAAGATCGGGGAAGAGCAAAGAAGACAGCAGACAGAGTACATTCTAGGTGGCGAAAGACTACAAACCTCACTCCAGGAAAAGGGTCTTGGAATGAGTATAATATCGAGCAAATCTCCTGAGGTGCACACAAACCACATAACCGCTGCAGCATATTGGCGACTAGCGAACCTAAGAACAGCATTCCGGCACCTCAATGAAGAGTCATTCCGGACCCTGTACACCGTGTACGTCAGGGCCATGTTGGAGTATGCAGCTCCAGGACAAGCACGCCAGCAAACTAGAGGTTAAGGAAAATCTACCTGACGACACTGGAGAACAGGCGGGACAAGGGGACACATGATAATGACATGTAAAATACTGAGAGGAATCGAAGAGGTGGATAGGGACAGGAAGTTTCAGAGATGGGACACAGGAACATGGATGTTTAAGACTCAGATGAGTCACAGGGATATTAGGAAATATTTCTTCAGTCATAGAGTTGTCAGGAAGTGGAACAGTCTGGAGAGGGATGTAGCGGAGACAGAATCCTTACATGGCTTTTATAAGAGGAATGATAAAGTTCATGGAGCAGGTAAACAGTGGACTTAGTAGCGACCAGTGAAGAGGCGAGGCCAGGAGCTATAACGTGACCCCTGCAACTACAAATAAGTGAACCAACACTGTGTACCCCGTTCCACTATCCAATATTTTTCCAAAATACAGTGTTGGTACAAACACACAGTACTGGTACAAAACTATGTTTATTATTTATTTATTAGCACATCGGCCGTTTCCCACCAAGGCAGGGTGGCCCGAAAATGGAAAACTTTGAACTTCATTCACTCCATCACTGTCTTCCCAGAGGAGCGCTTACAGTACAGTTATAAAACTGCAACATTAACACCCCTCCTTCAGAGTGCCGCCACTGTACTTGCCATATACAGGACCAAGTCCGGCCTGCCGGTTTCCTTGAAACCCTTCAGAAATATTACCATGTTAACACTCCAACAGCACGTCAAGTCCTAAAAACCACTTGTCTCCATTCGCTTCTATCTAACACGCTCACGCATTCTTGCTGAAAGTCAGAGCTCCTCGCACACAAAACCTCCTTTACCCCCTCCCTCCAAACTTCCCTAGGCCGACCTCTACCCTGCCTTCCTTCCACTACAGATTTATACACTCTCGAAGTCATTCTACTTTGTTCCGTCCTCTCTACATGTCCGAACCACCTCAACTACCCCTCCTCGGTCCTCTGGAAATTTCCAAAGTACGAATTCTCTGCATTATATTCACACCACACATTGCCCTCAGACACGACGTCTCCACTGTCTCCAGCCTTCTTCTTGTTGCAACATTCCCCACCCATGCTTCACACCCATAATAGAGCGTTGGTATAACTATACTCTCATACATTTCCCTCTTTGTTTCCATTGATAAAGTTCTATGTTTCCACAGGCTCCTGAGTGCACCACTCACCTTGATCCCCTCGTCAATTCCATGATTCACCTCATCTTTCATACACCCATCTGCTGACACGTCCACTCACAAATATCTGAATACATTCACCTCCTCCATACTTGTCCCTCCAATCTGGTATCCAGTCTTTTTTTACCTAATTTTTTGGTTGTCCTCATCACCTTACTCTTTCCTATATTCACTTTTAATTTTCTTATTTTACATATCCTACAAAGCTCATCCACCAGCCTCCGTAACTTCTTTTCATATTCTCCCAAAAGCACAGTGTCATCAGCAAAGAGCAACTGTGACAACTCCCACTTTGGGTTAGATTCTTTATCTTTTAACCCCACACCTCTTGTCAACACTGAGCATTCACTTCTCTTACAACCCCATCTGTAAATATAATTAACAACCATGGTGACATCACACATCCTTGTCTAAGGCCTACTTTTACTGGGAAATAATCTCCCTCTCTTCTACATACTCTAACCAGAGCCTCACTATTCTCAAAAAACTCTTCACTGCTTTCAATAACCTATCTCCTATTCCATACATTTGCAACATCTGCCACATTACCTCCCTTTCCCTCCACCCTATCATACGCCTTTTCCAAATCCATAAATGCCACAAAATCCCTTTTTCCATTATCTAAATACTGTTCACCTATATGTTTCACTGCAAACACTTGGTCTACACTCCCCCTACCCTTCCTAAAGCCTCCTTGTTCATCTGCTATCCTACTCTCCATCTTACTCTTTAATTCTTTCAATAATAACTCTACCATACACTTTACCAGGTATACTGAACAGACTTATTCCCCTATATTTTTTGCATTCTCTTTTGTCCCCTTTGCCTTTATACAAAGGAACTATGCATGGTCTCTGCTAATCCCTAGGTACCTTACCCTTTTCCGTACATTTATTAAATAAAATCGCCAACCACCCCAAAAGTATATCCCCACCTCCTTTTACCCCTTTCATTCTACCCATTGCCTCAAGAACTTCCCCTACACTCACAACTAGTTCTTCGTCATTCCTACACTCCTTGCCCTATATACGAAATCTCAGTTTCCCTATCTTCATCATTTAACAATTCCTTAAAATATTCCCTCCATCTTCCCGATACCTCTAACTCTCCTCTCCTATTTTTAACTATCAAATCCATTCGTTCCCTAGATTTCCTCAGCTTATTAATCTTACTTCTAGACTTTTTCTTATTTTCACCAAATATGTCTCCACTGTGTACCAGCATTGTGCATCATACACAAATAAGCCGCTCAGAGGAGAGAGGAGCTTACGACGGTGTTTCGGTCCAATTTGGACTATTTACAAAGTCACACCTCCCTCTCCTCCCCCACCACCACCATGAACCACATGCCGTATGTGCCATTTTCCCTACAGCCGAGGCTTTAGATGAATGGTTCAGAGAACCGACAAGTTATAAATTAGACACATATGCAACACTTGGTTGCATATGTGTCTAATTTATAGCCGGGGTTTACCACACAGTTTGAGGTATGGCAGATGATGCAGCCGGCCAGCCACAAAGCCAGGAAACAGTGCACCCAACAATGAAACAGAGATGACCTTATTCGTGCACAGAATGGGTGTGCAGGATCACATAGGCCCCCAGCAGAGAGCAGCCCACAGCCTCCACAGGAAGATGAAAATAACAGTGGGAACCTCCTCACTTGCGAAAACCTTCTCCAGGCATTCAAATCCACTGCTAGCATTACTCTATCCCACATTCCTAAAGCAGCTCGCCCATATGCAGCAGGGAAATTCACAGACCTTCTTAAGCAGGTGAATGGAGGTTCCACTAATTTAGAAGCCCGAGGCACCATTAAAACAAAGCGCAACCTACTCCTGTTTGCAATGTTTGTCTTACTTTCCTGAAAGACGAGGCAAACTGCTAACCACTTCAGTCATCAAGGCGGTGCGCAACTACCCAAGAACGGATAATTGTGTCCCTCTGCCCCATCATCGCAGGAATCACTGATGTAGACCCAAGAAAAATTCCACTGAAAACGAGAAAATCTGCGCACAGGTTAGCAAAAAAATCGAAGAGTGTACCACAGAGGGAGCAATTAGAATAACTGCAAGTGACGACACTGTAGCTCCCAAAGATGAGACCACAGCTCAAGCACTAAGAGACAAGCATCCGACAAGGGACACCATAGCCATCAACAACAACCCTGAAGGAGACCCCATCACTGAACAATTAATTTTGTCAGAATCAGAAGTCTCTAAGGCGATAGTGTCATTTCCAGCAGGATCTGCAGAGGTTACACTGAAATTCGACCACAACACCTCAGAGATGGTAAATCCAGTACTCAGCGCACCTGCATCAATTCTCCTCACCGAATTATCAACTTTCGTCAACAACTGCCTGGCTGGGCGAATCCCAGAAGAAATTAAACCTTTATTTTTTGGAGCCTCATTATGCGCTTTGAAGAAGAAGGATGGGGGAATCAGACCCATTGCTGTTGGTAACACTCTTCGCTGTCTAGTTGCCAAAGCAGCAGTAAGAAACATTCGCCTAGAAGCTGCCAGTTTACTCCAGCCACACCAACTGGGCTTTGGGGTCTCTCAAGGCAGTGAAGCCGCAGCTCATGCGGCAAGGGCCTACATCAGGGACCTACCAGAAGACAAGGCCGTAGTCAAACGTGACTTTAGAAATGCCTTTAATATTGTGAAGAGAGATGTTGTCTTGCCGGCCGTTCGGGATCGGTTCCCCAGTCTTTTTTCCTTCATTTCTGCTGGCTACAGCAAACCCTCAACTATTTTGTTTGACGAACATGAAATTCCCTCATCAGAGGGTGTTCAGCAGGGTGATAACTCGCTCACTTCTCTTCTGCTTGGCAGCGAGCTCAACATCTGGTACCTGTATGATGGCACTCTGGCAGGTACTAAAGAGTCCCTGTTAGAGGACCTACAACTGGTAAAGACAGGGAGAAGCCTTAAGACTCATCCTCAATCCCTCCAATGTGAAATCATAACCAACCAGGAAATAATCAATGCTGTGCAAACAATCCTCCCGGAAGTCTCTACTACCACTCCATTTAACAGTACCCTCCTGGGAGCACCGCTGGGTCACCAGCCCATCGACACTGTCCTCAAGGACAAACTGAATAACCTGAAGAGAATGGAGGAGAGAATAAGCGATCTTGATGCCCATGATGCCCTGTATCTCCTCACAAAGTGTCTTACTATGCCAAGACTCACTTCCTGAGGTGCGCACCCTCTTTTGACAACCCAACACTTCACGAATATGACGCACACCTGAGATCAACCTTTAAGAAGGCACTGAATCTGTCATTATTATATCGGCAATGGGAGCAGGCAACCCTCCCAGTGCGATTGGGAGGTATAGGAGTGCGCAAAGCAATGCAGGTAGCTCTACCTGCATTTCTGTCGTCGTGTTTGGCTTCCAGTGGATTAGTCAAGAAGATTGTGTCCGAACGCTTGAGAGGTGTGGTGGGAGCCCAAAACCCCAGGTTCATTGAAGCAGCCATGCAGTCGGACACCCTTGCAGTCTCCTCTAGTAGACGAGCTCCTCCCAAAGAACACAAACAGTCCCACTGGGACAAACCGATCATGGAAAAAATCGCCAACACAATGCTCACCAACGCTTCAGGAAAGGACAAAGCTCGTCTCCTAGCGGTGAAGGCACCACACTCAGGAGATTTCCTTCTAGCCGTTTCTAATTCCTCCCTGGGCACTCGACTCGATCCACAGGCCATTCGGATTGGAGTTGCTCTTCACATAGCCGCCCCCATACTCACCGAACATTGGTGTATTTGCGGCAGAACGACGGCTGATCAATTCGGACTTCATGGTCTCGTGTGTCACACATCAGAAGGGAAGTATTCTAGAAATGAGAGAGGTCAACGACATCATAAAGAGAAGCCTCGCCACACCCGTTGCCCAGCCCAACGGGAGCCCCAAGTGCAGAGGTCTGATGGAAGTCAAAAGTGTCCTGATGAAGCCACTATGCTATCCTGGAAGGATGGTAAACAGATTGCTTGGGACTAGACCTGTGCCGCCACAATGGCAGACACCTACTTGCCATACTCCGTAGCTAAAGGGGGTGGAGCTGCCAGCCACAGGGAGACCCAGAAGACCCGCAAATATGAAGGCCTTCCCCCTTGCTATAACTTCATCCCAATAGGGTCCGAGACCCTTGAAGCATGGGGCAAGTGTGCTCTAACGTTTCTCAGAGCTGGGTAAAAAACTCATCATAGAAACCAAGGACCACAGGGCGGCCAACTTCCTCTTTCAGAGACTCAGTGTTGCGATCCAGAGGGAAAATGCCTGCAGCATTCTGGGCACGCGGCCCACTGTCGGGGAGCTGGACGAAGTATTTGAGATATAGCTCTTGAGTTATCTATGTTATTTTACTCCCTATTGTATTCTTGTCAATGTATTTTGTCTTTAAAATTAAGTATATAAATAGAAAATATGGTGACAGCTTCAGGAGAACTTTGAGTTCCTGAAGCAAGATTCTTTCTGAGGAGAGGGTCCCAACAGTTCCAAAGGTGTACTTCCCTATATATATATATATATATATATATATATAGATAGTCCTATATATATATCATATATATAATCTATATATATATATATATATATATATATATAAACACTGATCTCTGGCCGAAGGAGACTCGAACCTACGAACCTTGCAACAAGGTTCGCAGTGCTTTACCGACCGTACCACACTGGACCAATACCTTGGAGTCCAGCTCACGCTAGACGTTGATCCAAGTCAGCCACCTTTTGAGGGATCTTTGACTGAATGGTCTAGAGCTTCACTTTGGAACCTTGCAGACTTACCTGACGTGGTTTAGAATCATGTTGGTTGCGATATTTCACTGTAATTACCCGCAATTGCCTAAAATGAGTTTTAGACTTAACATCATTGACTGAATCTTAATTCAAGGAAAAACTGCAACGTTAAAGAAATTCACGTCAATTTGGTATTTTGCGACTTAATTAATAGTGCCACAAATGTCGGGAGAGCTGAGAATTGTTTGCTTGATTGTATGGTAACAACATAATGCTGCACATGAAAGCTGAGCTCATTAGGTTCTAAGAAAATGCATCATGATTAAAAGAAGCTCTTTTTAATCTGTTAAGCTGCCTCAGTGATTAATATATTTCGTAATGTGTGTTAAGCTGCCTCATTGATTAATATATTTCGTAATGTGTGTTAAGCTGCCTCAGTGATTAACATATTTTTGTAGTGTCTGGCTGTCCAGTGATTAAATGTTTTGTAACATCTGTTAAGCTGCATCAGTAAGTAACATATTTTGTAGGGTCTGTTAAGTTGCCCCCAGTGATTAATAGATGTTTTTTAGTGTCTATTAGGCTGAAAAGCTACATCTGTGATTTATAGAAGTTACATAGTATCTATTAAGCTTCGTGGCATCTTTAAAAATGCATCATTAATTAACGAAAGCTCTCTAGTGTCTGCGAGGCTTCATCTATGATCAAGAAAAGCTCAAAAGCATATGAAGCTGGATCAATAACAAAGGAAAGCTTAGTAGCATCTCTAAATCTGCTTCAGTAAATAAAAAAAAAAAGCTAAGTAGTATCTGACGTTGCATCAGTGATTAACGAAAGCTTAGTAACGTCTGAAAAACTTTATTAACGAAATCTCAGTAAACTCCGTGAAACGGAATCACTGGTGAAGCGAAGCTCTTTAATATCCATAAAATTTAATTATTGACCTTCACTGAGGGAGCACCTGCAAAATTTCCTGCAAAGGCAGGAGGTAATTGGCTCTCTAAGTAAGATAATCAGGTCGAGGGGCAAATATAATTCTATTTGCATGTCAAGCAAACTTTCCTGTTCCCGCGGAATATTGTCGTTTCAAAGTCGTTAGTAAATTTGCTCATGAACTGTAGTATAAAAGTTCACTCTTAATAGTGAAGATGTAAACCAGACACAGGAGTGTTTGTGCAGCGTGTTTGTGCAGCGTGTTTGTGGAGCGTGTTTGTGGAGCGTGTTTGTGCAGCGTGTTTGTGCAGCGTGTTTGTGGAGCGTGTTTGTGCAGCGTGTTTGTGCAGCGTGTTTGTGCAGCGTGTTTGTGCAGCGTGTTTGTGCAGCGTGTTTGTGGAGCGTGTTTGTGGAGCGTGTTTGTGCAGCGTGTTTGTGGAGCGTGTTTGTGGAGCGTGTTTGTGGAGCGTGTTTGTGCAGCGTGTTTGTGCAGCGTGTTTGCAGCGTGTTTGGCAGCGTGTTTGTGGAGCGTGTTTGTGGAGCGTGTTTGTGCAGCGTGTTTGTGGAGCGTGTTTGTGGAGCGTGTTTGTGCAGCGTGTTTGTGCTTTTGAGCGTGTTTGTGCAGCGTGTTTGTGCAGCGTGTTTGTGGCAGCGTGTTTGTGGAGCGTGTTTGTGCAGCTGTTTGTGGAGCGTGTTTGTGCAGCGTGTTTGTGCAGCGTGTTTGTGCAGCGTGTTTGTGCAGCGTGTTTGTGCAGCTTGTTTGTGCAGCGTGTTTGTGAGCGTGTTTGTGCAGCGTGTTTGTGCAGCGGTGTTTGGCAGCGTGTTTGTGCAGCGTGTTTGTGCAGCGTGTTTGTGCAGCGTGTTTGTGCAGCGTGTTTGTGGCAGCGTGTTTGTGCAGCGTGTTTGGCACTGGCAGCGTGTTTGTGCAGCGTGTTTGTGGAGCGTGTTTGTGGCAGCGTGTTTGTGCAGCGTGTTTGTGGAGCGTGTTTGTGGAGCGTGTTTGTGGAGCGTGTTTGTGCAGCGTGTTTGTGGAGCGTGTTTGTGGAGCGTGTTTGTGGAGCGTGTTTGTGGAGCGTGTTTGTGGAGCGTGTTTGTGGAGCGTGTTTGTGGAGCGTGTTTGTGGAGCGTGTTTGTGGAGCGTGTTTGTGGAGCGTGTTTGTGGCGTGTTTGTGGAGCGTGTTTGTGGAGCGTGTTTGTGGAGCGTGTTTGTGGAGCGTTTGTGGAGCGTGTTTGTGGAGCGTGTTTGTGGAGCGTGTTTGTGGAGCGTGTTTGTGGAGCGTGTTTGTGGAGCGTGTTTGTGGAGCGTGTTTGTGCAGCGTGTTTGTGCAGCGTGTTTGTGCAGCGTGTTTGTGCAGCGTGTTTGTGGAGCGTGTTTGTGGAGCGTGTTTGTGCAGCGTGTTTGTGCAGCGTGTTTGTGCAGCGTGTTTGTGCAGCGTGTTTGTGCAGCTTGTTTGTGCAGCGTGTTTGTGCAGCGTGTTTGTGCAGCGTGTTTGTCAGCGTGTTTGAGCTGTTTGTGCAGCGTGTGGTTGTGCAGCGTGTTGTGCAGCGTGTTTGTGCAGCGTGTTTGTGCAGCGTGTTTTCAGTGCAGCGTGTTTGTGCAGCGTGTTTGTGCAGCGTGTTTGTGCAGCGTGTTTGGCAGCGTGTTTGAGCGTGTTTGTGCAGCGTGTTTGTGCAGCGTGTTTGTGCAGCGTGTTTGTGCAGCGTGTTTGTCAGCGTGTTTGTGGAGCGTGTTTGTGCAGCGTGTTTGTGAGCGTGTTTGTGCAGCTTGTTTGTGCAGCTTGTTTGTGAGCGTGTTTGTGGAGCGTGTTTGTGCAGCTTGTTTGTGCAGCTTGTTTGTGCAGCGTGTTTGTGCAGCGTGTTTGTGCAGCGTGTTTGTGCAGCGTGTTTGTGGAGCGTGTTTGTGCAGCGTGTTTGTGAGCGTGTTTGTGCAGCGTGTTTGTGCAGCGTGTTTGTGCAGCGTGTTTGTGCAGCGTGTTTGTGCAGCTTGTTTGTGCAGCTTGTTTGTGGAGCGTGTTTGTGCAGCGTGTTTGTGCAGCGTGTTTGTGGAGCGTGTTTGTGCAGCTTGTTTGTGGAGCGTGTTTGTGGAGCGTGTTTGTGGAGCGTGTTTGTGCAGCTTGTTTGTGCAGCGTGTTTGTGCAGCGTGTTTGTGCAGCGTGTTTGTGGAGCGTGTTTGTGGAGCGTGTTTGTGGAGGGTGTTTGTGCAGCGTGTTTGTGCAGCGTGTTTGTGCAGCGTGTTTGTGCAGCGTGTTTGTGCAGCGTGTTTGTGCAGCGTGTTTGTGCAGCGTGTTTGTGCAGCGTGTTTGTGCAGCGTGTTTGTGCAGCGTGTTTGTGCAGCGTGTTTGTGCAGCTTGTTTGTGCAGCGTGTTTGTGCAGCGTGTTTGTGCAGCGTGTTTGTGCAGCGTGTTTGTGCAGCGTGTTTGTGCAGCGTGTTTGTGCAGCGTGTTGGTTACACTGTTGGTTACACTGTTGGTTTCACAGTGTTGGTTTCACAGTGTTGGTTACACTGTTGGTTTCACAGTGTTGGTTACACAGTGTTGGTTACACAGTGTTGGTTACACAGTGTTGGTTACACAGTGTTGGTTACACAGTGTTGGTTACACAGTGTTGGTTACACAGTGTACGAGTACAGTGTTAGCACACTGTAGGTACACACACTGCCCACCCTAGCATTTTCTTCTTTTACAACCTCATCTATAAATATATTAAACAACCATGGTGACATTACACATCCCTGTCTAAGACCTACTTTTACCGGGAAGTAATCTCCTTCCTACACACCCTAACCTGAGCCTCACTATCCTCATAAAAACTTGTCACAGCATTTAGCAACTTACTACCTATTCCATACACTTGCAACATTTGCCACATTGCTCCACTATCCACTCTATCATATGCCTTTTCTAAATCCATAAATGCAATGAAAACTTCCTTACCTTTATCTAAATACTGTTCACATATATGCTTCAATGTAAACACTTGATCTACACATCCCCTACCCACTCTAAAGCCTCCTTGCTCATCTGCAGTCCTACTCTCTGTCTTACCTCTAATTCATTCAATAATATCCCTACCGTACACTTTACCTGGTATACTCAGTAAACTTATTCCCCTAAAATTTTTACAATCTCTTTTGTACTTCCCTTTATATAAAGTAATTATACACGCTCTCTGCCAATCCTTAGGTACCTTCCCCTCTTTCATACATTTATTAAACAAAAATACCAACCACTCCAACACTATATTCCCCCCTGCTTTTAACATTTGTCATGATCCTGTCAGTTCCAGCTGCTTTACCCCCTTTCATTCTACGTAATGCCTCACGCACCTCCCCCACACTCACATCCTGCTCTTCTTCACTCCTAAACGATGTTAGACCTCCCTGGCCAGTACATGAAATTACCGCCTCCCTTTTTTCATCGACATTTGAAAGTTCCTCAAAATATTCCTGCCATCTACCCAATACCTCCAGCTCCCCATCTACTAACTCCCCTACTCTGTTTTTAACTGACAAATCCATTCGTTCCCTAGGCTTTCTTAAAATTAACTTGTTTATCTCCAAAAAAAAAAAAAATTAGGAAAATTTCTTGACAGACCCTCTCCCACTCTTTCATTTGCTATCCTTTTGCATTCTCTCACCACTCTTTTCACCTTTCTTTTACTCTCCATATACTCTGCTCTTCTATTAACACTTCTGTTTTGTAAAAACCTCCCATAAGCTACCTTTTTCTCTTTTATCACACCCTTTACTTCTTCATTCCACCCTCACTCCTCTTTCCTCCTGCACCCACCCTCCTATAGCCACAAACTTCTGCCCCACATTCTAATACTGCATTTTTAAAACTATCCCAACTCTCTTCAACCTCCTCCCCCACTACTCATACTTGCACTAGCCCACCTTTCTGCCAATAGTTGCTTATATCTCACCCTAACTTCCTCCTCCCTTAGTTTATACACTTTCACCTCTGTCTTGCTTGCTGTTGCCATTTTCCTTTTGTCTCATCTATCTCTTACTCTAACTGTAGCTACAACTAAATGATCCGATATATCCCCCTTCCCCCTTCTATAAACATGTACATCCTGAAGCCTACCCATCAACCTTTTATCCACCAATACATAATCTAACAAACTACTTTCATTACGTGCTTTATCATACCTTCTATACTTATTTATCCTCTTTTTCATAAAATATGTATTATTACCAATCCTCTTTCTACACAGCTCAATTAAAGGCTCCCCATTTTCATTTACCCCTGGTACCCCAAATTTACCTACTACTCCCTCCACAACATTTTTACCCACTTTAGCATTGAGATCCCCAACCACAAGTACTCTCTCACTTGGTTCAAAACTCCACACACACTCACTCAACATTTCCCAAAATCTCTCTCTCTCCTTTACACTTCTCTCTTCTCCAGGTGCATAAACACTTACTATAACCAACTTTTCACATCCAGAATGCTGTTCAAGTGCCGTTACTGAACGAATTTGTTCCCATAAGGACGAATGTAAATTAATTAGTCGTTTCAGACCCCCAAAAATACACTTACAAAAGCACTTACAAAAATACACTTACATAATTGTTCGAGTTGGGAGCTGTACGAAAACCGAGGGTCCACTACATATGCCCCAGTATTTAATCACGTCTCCATTTAAACAAATTTGTTGGTACCAATTAACAAGGTACACAGTAATGGTGCACAGGGATGGTACACAATGATGGGGCACAGTGGGTAGTTTGGAGGTACATCGTGATAGTGATGGTACATAGTATGTAGTGTGGTATTAAAGATTGATGATATACTGTGAGTAGTGTGGAGGTACAGGGTGAGGGGCGGTACAGGGTGAGGGGCGGTACAGGGTGAGGGGCGGTACAGGGTGAGGGGCGGTACAGGGTGAGGGGCGGTACAGGGTGAGGGGCGGTACAGGGTGAGGGGCGGTACAGGGTGAGGGGCGGTACAGGGTGAGGGGCGGTACAGGATGAGTGGCGGTACAGAGTGCTGGTAGATAGTGATGGTAGACAGTGGATAGTGTGCTGGTACACAGTGATGGTACACAGTGCTGGTACACAGTGATGGTACACATTGATGGTACACAGTGATGGTACACAGTGATGGTACACAGTGCTGGTACACAGTGCTGGTACACAGTGCTGGTACACAATGCTAGTACATAGTGCTGGTACACAGTGCTGGTACACAGTGCTGGTACACAATGCTAGTACACAGTGCTGGTACACAGTGCTGGTACACAGTGCTGGTACACAGTGCTGGTACACAGTGCTGGTACACAGTGATGGTACACAGTGCTGGTACACATTGCTGGTACACAGTGCTGGTACACAGTGCTGGTACACAGTGATGGTACACAGTGATGGTACACAGTGATGGTACACAGTGCTGGTACACAGTGATGGTACACAGTGATGGTACACAGTGCTGGTACACAGTGATGGTACACAGTGCTGGTACACAGTGATGGTACACAGTGCTGGTACACAGTGATGGTACACAGTGCTGGTACACAGTGATGGTACACAGTGCAAAAATCTCTCAGTTAATTACTCTCTAACATCTCCATCCATTTCAGCAAAATGCTTCACCATTCAATTAGTCAGTGAATTCGCTCACCACGCAGTTAGTGACTTACATCACCACCCAGGAAGGTAGTTACTACTACTATCATCTATTTTGTCATAACCCTCACCAATTCATTACTCACTCACCAATCACTTAGTTAATTTTAGCAATTTACAGCTAATCACTACCAACAATACCTAGCTAACATATATCACCATCAACAGTACATATTTACAATAGCTAATCTTTATCATCAATAAATAATTAATCAATATCACCACGCACCAGTTACTGTCATTAACTCAAAGTCACTATTATCAAGACTCTCATCAACTCTCACCTACATCTAATGCCTGGATCTGACCCTTATTAATTATTTAAATCGATTAGTCACACTCTCAATTGCTACTCGTTACTGGGTTTGATGTACCAGAAACCAATTATCAAAGCTAACTCATAACCTACCTCAACCCATCCATCACTAACTGGATTTCACATTCCAATTATTACCTGTTATTCATCCACGCCTTTATGTCCTCTGCAGAGTGTGACTGACGCAGTTATCAAGTCATCACCTCAATCCCAATACTGAGCGTTCCTGACACACGTCAGTTATGCTTCATAACTACTTGTCAAGGGCTGTTAACGCTTTCGCTTTTCCACTGTTTTCCATGTGAACCAAGAGTGCATTCAGTGAATTGTCAAGCCTCAACCTATATCATTCTAAATGAACAGTGGAAAGAAGCCTACTGCTACAGGCAGGGTGGCCCGACAAAGAAAAACTTTCATCATCACTCACTCCATCACTGTCTTGCCAGAGGCGCGCCCACACTACAGCTAGAAAACTGCAACATTAACACCCCTCCTTCAGAGTTCCGGCACTGCACTTCCCATCTCCAGGAATCAAGTCCGCCCTGCCGGTTTCCCTGAAATCCTTCATAAATGTTACCTTGCTCACACTCCAACAGCACGTCAAGTCCTAAAAACCATTTGTCTCTATTCGTTCCTATCCAACACGCTCATGCACGCTTGCTGGAAGTCCAATCCTCTCGCACACAAAACCTCCTTTACCCCCTCCCTCCAACCTTTTCTAGGACGACGACTACACCACCTTCCCTCCACTACAGATTTATACACTTTCGAGATCATTCTATTTTGTTCCATCCTTTATACATGTCCAGACCATCTCAATAACCCTTCCTCAGCCCTCTGGATAATAATTTTGGTAATCCCACACCTCCTCTTAATCTCCAAACTACGGATTCTCTGCATTATATTCACACCACACATTGCCCTCAGACATGACATCTCCACTGCCTCCAGCCTTCTCCTTGTTGCAACATTCACAACCCATGTCTCACACCCATACAAGAGTGTTGGTATAACTATACTCTCATACATTCCCCTCTTTGCTTTCATGGATAAAGTTCTATGTCTCCACAAGCTCCTCAGTGCACCACACACCTTTTTACCCTCGTTAATTCTATGGTTCACCTCATCCTTCATATACGCATTTTTGCAGAAAGCTCTCCTAGTTTTCTCCCCCACTCTTGTTCCATCCTCCTGCACTGCTCCTCCATCCACTCCCCCACCAGGACCCTTCTCCTCTGGTCCCGGTACTTCGAGTCCTCATGGACATTAGGAGAGAAAGAGAGAGAGAGAAGGGGAGAGGAGGAGAAATTCGGGGAAGAAGAGTGGAGAAGGGAGAGAGGAAGTGGGGAGAGAGGAGAGGATGAGGAGAGAAGGGGAGGGGGAGAGGATGGGGAGAGAGATGGGGAGAGAGATGGGGGAGAGATGGGAGAGATGGGGAGAGAGATGGGGAGAGATGGGAGAAGATGGGGAGAGAGATGGGGAGAGAGATGGGGGAGAGAGATGGGGAGAGAGATGGGAGAGAGATGGGGGAGAGAGATGGGGGAGAGATGGGAGAGAGATGGGGAGAGAGATGGGGAGAGATGGGGAGAGAGATGGGGAGAGAGATGGGGAGAGAGATGGGGAGAGATGGGAGAAAGATGGGGAGAGAAAGATAGGGAGAGAAAGATGGGGGGAGAGAGAGAGAGAGACAGAGAGAGAGATAGAGAGAGACAGACAGAGACAGAGAAGAGAGAGAGAGAGAGAGAGAGAGATAGAGAGAAAAAAAAAAGAAGAGAAGAGAGAAAGAAGAGATGAGCGAGAGAGAGGGAGTTGGGGAGAGATGGGGGTGAGAGAAGAGATGGGGGAGAGAGAGGGAGTTGGGGAGAGAGAGAGAGCTGGGGTGAGAGAGAGAGGGGGAGATGGGGACAGAGAGAGGTAGAGAGAGAGGGAGATGGGGACAAATAGAGAGAGGTAGAGAGAGAGGGAGAGAGAGTTGGAGAGAGAGAGAGAGGAAGATAGATAGGGTAGGGGATTTTAGGGAGAAGGGAGAAAGGGGATAAGATGAGGGTGTGGGGGGTGGAGCCTGGAAGTCAACCTCAGAAGTACTTGTCTGTCCTCACTCACTGTGTGTGTGCATGTGTATGTATGTGTGTGTGTGTGTGTGTGGGAGGATTAGGGGGTAGGGAGGGAAGTGGTTAGTGGGTTAGTGGTCAGGATGCTGTAGGCCTAACTGAGTGTGTACTCACCTAATTGTACTCACCTAATTGTGGTTGCAGGGGTCGAGTCTCAGCTCCTGGCCCCGCCTCTTCGCTGTCTGCTACTGGGTCTCTGCTCTCCCTGCTCCATGAGCTTTATCATACCTTGTCTTAAAACTATGTATGGTTCCTGCCTCCACTATATCTTTCTCTAGTCCATTCCACTTCCTGACTACTCTGTGGCTGAAGAAATGTTTCCTGACATCCCTTTGACTCATCTGAGTCTTCAGCTTCCAGTTGTGTCCCCTTGTTTCTGTGTTCCCTCTCTGAAACAACCTGTCACTATCTACCTTGTCAATTCCCCGCAGTATTTTGTATGTCGTTATCATGTCTCCTCTGACCCTTCTTTCCTCCAGTGTTGTTAGTCCTATTTCCCTCAACCTTTCTTCATAAGACAGACCCCTGAGTTGTGGAACTAACCTTGTCGCAAACCTTTGCACTTTCTCTAGTTTCCTTACGTGCTTGACCAGGTGTGGGTTCCAGACTGGTGCTGCATATTCTAGTATGGGCCTGACGTACACGGTATACAGTGTCTTGAACGATTCCTTGTTAAGGTAACGGAACGCTAATCTAAGGTTTGCCAGACGCCCATATGCTGCCGCAGTTATCTGGTTGATGTGTGCCTCCGGAGACGTGCTAGGCGTTATACTCACTCCAAGGTCTTTCTCCTTTGCCGAGGTTTGTAGCCTTTGTCCGCCTAGCTTGTACTCTGTCAGCGGTCTTCTTTGCCCTTCTCCGATCCTCATGACTTTG
The DNA here is from genome assembly GCA_009830355.1 of Cherax destructor. NCBI lineage: Eukaryota > Metazoa > Arthropoda > Malacostraca > Decapoda > Parastacidae > Cherax > Cherax destructor. The sequence goes on along the minus strand of WNWK01006739.1, from coordinate 50,932 downwards.
CATTTGGAGGGATTGAATTCGAGAAGCCAACTGCTAGACCAGATGTCGAGCTTGTCCAGGTCTGTTTGCAGCTCTGCCTGGTCCTCTTCTGATGTGATTCTCCTCATTATTTTCACATCATCCGCGAATAGAGACACTTCTGAGTCTATCCCATCCGTCATGTCATTTACATAAACCAGGAATAACACTGGTCCTAGGACTGACCCCTGCGGTACACCACTCGTCACAGGCGCCCACTGTGATACCTCACCACGCACCATGACCCGTTGTTGCCTCCCTTTGAGGTATTCCCTGATCCATTCCAGTGCCCTTCCTGTTATACCTGCTTGTTCTTCCAACTTCTTTACTAATCTCATGTGAGGAACTGTGTCGAAGGCCTTCCTGCAGTCCAGGAAAATGCAATCAACCCACCCTTCTCTCTCCTGCCTTACCTCTGTTACTTTATCATAGAACTCTAGGAGGTTTCTTACACAGGATTTGCCTTCCCGGAATCCATGCTGTCTGGTGTTTATTATCCTGTTCCGCTCAAGGTGTTCCACCATTCTTTTCCTGATGATTTTCTCCAGGACTTTGCACACTATACATGTAAGTGACACCGGTCTATAGTTTAGTGCCTCTTTTCTGTCTCCTTTTTTAAAAATGGGGACTACGTTGGCCTTCTTCCATACCTCAGGTAGCTGCCCAGTTTCAAGGGATGTGTTGAATATTGTGGTAAGTGGCACACTCAGTACCTCAGCTCCTTCCCGAAGAACCCACGGGGAGATATTGTCCGGACCCATCGCCTTTGAGGTATCGAGGTCACTGAGTAACTGCTTCACTTCCTCCTCAGTTGTGTGTAAGCCCTCTAGCACTTGTGTGTGTGTGTGTACGTGTACTCACCTATTTGTACTCACCTATTTGTGGTTGCAGGGGGCGAGTCATAGCTCCTGGCCCCGCCTCTTCACTGATTGCTACTAGGTCCTCTCTCTCCCTGCTCCATGAGCTTTATCAAACCTAGTCTTAAAACTATGTATGTTCCTGCCTCCACTATGTCGCTTTCTAAACTATTCCACTTCCTGACAACTCTATGACTGAAGAAATACTTCCTAACATCCCTTTGACTCATAGGAGTCTTCAACTTCCAATTGTGACCCCTTGTTTCTGTGTCCCCTCTCTGGAACATCTTGTCTTTGTCCACCTTATCTATTCCTCGCAGTATTTTATATGTCGTTATCATGTCTCCCCTAACCCTCCTGTCCTCTAGTGTCGTCAGGCCGATTTCCCTTAACCTTTCTTCGTAGGACATTCCCCTTTTGTGAGTGTGTGCGCCTGTCCTCACTGCAGTGATTTAATTAGAATATTTCACTCTGACGTCCTTCTGGGTCATCCTAGGCTCCCTACACGTATGCTGCCGTATAAAAGCCCGTCACTGTACTCGTGTATACCTGTATACTTTGCCTAATTATTGAATAAACACTGTCACGAGTATTCTAGTGATATTAGCGCCTGAGCGCGCACTCCGCCTCGTTGTCCTACTTAAACCTCCATATTTGTTCCTTACAATTAAGTGTAAATACCCTAGGAATGATATTCAGCTCCCCGGAGCAGGGATTATTGACCCCCAGCTATCAGTAATTCAGGGCCAACTCAGCCCCCCCATACAACCACAACGAGGCTCTGTACTTTACTCTGCTGAAGCTGACATCTGGCACCCTCATCCACGATGATGCACGATGCTTCGCGATTTGGCTTCACGAGTGGCTCCTGCTTCCTCTTCTGTTTCTTCGAAACTATATTTCCTGTATACACTCGGCACTAATTCGACTATCCTTATCTCATTAACTTCCTGGCTTGGTCATACTTATTATGAGTTTTGGTATTGGGATGTGGCAACACTGCCTGCCTCTCACTCGGCCTACCGTTTTTCCCTCTCTTTCGTGGTACTGAATTCAAATTATTTTATGTAACTGTGACCTTCACCTCCTTTTTCTGATTGGGGTCAGGTCATGTATCACTGCTCAGGTTATTCACTGACACTGTCAACTTCCAGCAATCCTGATAGTGGCCTTGGTAGGCAGAACTTGTGATTTTGGCTTAAATAGCAATGCTCATCTTGCCATATAAGAAAAGCTAAAATTTGTGTATGCAATGATTTCGCAAAAATCATTCTGAACCTAACGAAAAAAATATATTTCATTGTGTTTGTTTATTATTAAATTATTGTAAGCTTATCTAAAATATATTTAGTTGGGTTAGGCTAAATTAAATTGCGCTTGTTATAATAAGGTTAGGTAATTTTTCTAAGATTCTTTTGGTGCAAAATTAATTTTTTTTACATTAACATATATGAAAAAAAATATATCTTCAAACGTATAAGATTTTTTTTTAGAAAGGACTTAATTTTTGATGAGTTCTTGTTAATTGGCCAGTTTTACCTTATCGGCACGACTTATATATATATATATATATATATATATATATATATATATATATATATATATATATATATATATATATATATATATATATATATATATATATATATATATATATATATATATATATATATATATATATATATATATATATACACATATACATACACATATATACACGTACACGGTATACAGTGTCTTGAACGATTCCTTGTTAAGGTAACGGAACGCTAATCTAAGGTTTGCCAGACGCCCATATGCTGCCGCAGTTATATGTATATATGTATGTATATATATGTATATGTATGTATATATATATATGTATATATGTATGTATGTGTGTATGTATATATATATATATATATATATATATATATATATATATATGTCGTGCCGATTAGGTAAAACTGTTCAATTAGCAAGAACTCATTTAAAATTAAGTCCTTTCTAAAATTTTCTCTTATACGTTTAAAGATATATTTTTTTCATTTATGATAATGTAAGAATTTATAATTTTGTACCAAGAGAAACTTTGAAAACCTACCTAACCTTATTACAACAAGCGCAATTTAATTTAGCTTAACCCAACTAAATATATTTTAGATATGTTAACATTATTTTAATAATAAACAAACACAATGAAATATATTTTTTTCGTTAGGTTCAGAATGATTTTGGCGAAATTATTGCATACACAAAATTTCGCTTGTCTTATATGGCAAGAAGAGCATTGCTATTTAAGCCAAAATCGCAAGTTTTACCTAATCGGCACGACTATTTATATATATATATATATATATATATATATATATATATATATATATATATATATATATATATATATATATATATATATATATATATATATATATCTTTCAACACGTCGGCCGTCTCCCACCGAAGCAGGGTGGCCCAAAAGAAAAACGAAAGTTTCTCCTTTTACATTTAGTAATATATACAAGAGAAGTGGTTACTAGCCCCTTGCTCCCGGCATTTTAGTCGCCTCTTACGACACGCATGGCTTACGGAGGAAGAATTATTTTCCACTTCCCCATGGAGATAAGAGGAAATAAGAAGAAGAACTAGTAAGAAAATAGAAGAAAACCCAGAGGGGCGTGTATATATATGCTTGTACATGAATGTGTAGTGTGACCTAAGTGTAAGTAGAAGTAGCAAGACGTACCTGAAATCTTGCATGTTTATGAGACAGAAAAAAAGACACCAGCAATCCTACCATCATGTAAAACAATTAGAGGTTTATGTTTTACACTCACTTGGCAGGACGGTAGTTCCTCCCTGGGCAGTTCCCGTCTACCAACCTACTACCTAGGATATATATATATATATATATATATATATATATATATATATATATATATATATATATATATATATATATATAGAGAGAGAAAGAGAGAAAGAGAGAGAGAGAAAGAGAGAGAGAGAGAGAGAGAGAAAGAGAGAGAGAGAGAGAGAGAGAGAGAGAGAGAGAGAGAGAGAGAGAGAGAGAGAGAGAGAGAGAGATCATTGAGCAGGACTCGATACTGCTACTGGGACGGACAAAATTCCCAGGCAGCGCTCTTATGCACTCGGCCACAAATGCCACATAAGCTGGGCAGCCTGGTTCACAAGCCATGTTTCTTTCCCAGCCTGGGTATGTCAGTGAGCCTCAAGCATGGATTGAAGCTATTTCAATCTCCTCCTGTATGTTCTGTCCTCACATGCGATTTTTTTATCAATGCACCTCGCAGAAACAAGCGGGTATATACCGAGAAAGCTCGCAGTCAGCAGGACTCGATACTGCTACTGAGACGCTCAAGATTCCCAGGCAGCGCTGCGTCCCAGTAGCATTATTGAGTATCCCATAGCAGTATCATCAGCAGCTTTTGTTGTGGTAAAAGTAATATTATTAATAGTAGTGGTAAATTATTTAATTTAACAAGGAAATGGTTCATATCTATATTCTTCCGAATAAGACATAAAATATCACCAGCATTTCAATACCACTTAACTCTACTGGGAAGGATTTTGTTAAGCAATCTTGTCTCAAAATATGTCATATACAAAGTACTAAGGACAGGTAAAGGAGGGAAGAATCCCTTATATTCTGTTAATGATGCAGTTCTATAACTGTAGTGTAAGCAAGTCTCTGGTAAGACAGTGATGGAGTGAATGATGAAAGTTTTTCTTTTTCGGGCCACATTGTCTTGGTGGGAGACGGCCGATGTGTTAATAATATTAAATATATATATATATATATATATATATATATATATATATATATATATATATATATATATATATATATATATATATATATATATATATAATATATATACAATTTTATATATATATATATATATATATATATAAATTATATATATATATATATATATATATATATATATATATATATATATATATATATATATATATATATATTCAGTATTTATTTTATTTGATATGCTTGTTCACCTATTCGGTAATACAAATATGTAATCAGCCAATCACACTGCAGCGCCTGAATACCTAAAAGCATATAGTCGTGGTCAGGAGGCTCAGTGTTTGCTCTGACCGATTATCAAAATTGGGAAGAAATGTGATCCAATATTTTCCGTAGTAAAACACATTCTTGTCTTAGGTTTATCTCGCACTTCCCAGTCTCTCCTCACCCTACAACATTATGAGGCGGGTGACTCTTCAAAAGTTACTGCTACGTGAGGTTGTTACAGGTGTTGATGGTTATGCGGCTCCCAGCACACACAACCTCACAACCTGCAGTGGGAGAGGACAACACGGGGTTAGAGGAAGGGGAGCTAGGAAGTGAAGTGGAACAGGGAGGGGAGAGGAATCTGGCAGGAAGAATGCGAAAAAAAGGAAAAAGTATGTTAAGGAAAACAAGGAGGTGAAAGAAAGAAGGCGATACTAAAAGCAAGATAGAGAGGGGAACTGGGAAATGGGATGAAAAGGCGAAGAGTAAATGTTAGCACGAATGTTTCGTCAGACGAAAACAGGGAAGAGAAGGGAAAGAAATAAGCAAGATAAAGGGAGAGAGGTAAGACAAGGAGAGGAAGGGAGAGGTAAGACAGAAGGAGCAACGATGTGGAGTGCAATATAACGCCCCTCCACGGATGGCAAATATCTTCAACATAATATTAGCATATAAATGCGTGCCGCCAGAAAAATGCATTTTATAAGACCAAAAATGAGATTTGACCGTTTATTGTGTTTGCCTCTCAAATACCTGCATGTAAATAGGAAATACATGTGTTCCTGTAATATATGCATATGACAATGCTTCCTTTATTGCACTTGTTTGCTCAGGACAGACATTTCTTCTTAGGGTTTTCTTGTTAAGAACATTTTTTTCTCTCCGACATTATTGAAAATAATATACGTGTTTTGAATAATTCTCTCAAACGCCTTTCATTCTTATCGTCAGATATTCTTGTTTATGAATTATCTTAAATTTATATAATGTGATAAATGCAAGTCTACCTTGAGGTCGTTTCGGGGGGCCAACGCCCCCTCGGCCCAGTCCTTGACCAGGGTTCCCGGTGGATCAGGGACTGATCAACCAGGCTGTTACTGCTGCCGGCACGCAATCCAAAGTTCAAACCTCAGTTTGGCAGATCGGGCACTGGCTTTAGGTATTTGTCCAGCTCACTTTTAAAGGCAGCCAGGAATCTATTGATAATTCCCTTTTTGCATAGTGGGATGATACTGAACAGTCTTGGGCCCCGGACACTTACTGTGTTTTCCAACCCCACCCGTGGTATTGTTTGCCTAGTGTTTTTCTTCCGTAGGGAGGGATATCTCTGTGCAGATTTGGGTCATTATGCTCAGGAATTGATGGCAGTTAGGTACTCAATCGATGAATTTAGATCATTAACCTCCCACGGAACTTAAATATCTAAATGCCTCACTGCAGAAGAAAGTCTCCCAAACTCCACCCGCTAATTTAAAACACACAGCTTAGCGCAACATGAAACATAATGTAATACGCAATAAGGAGCTTAAAAAACATTAAATCTCTTAGTATGGGAGGGCTTTTATTACTAGGGTAGAGACACGTGCATAAGCACATGGACAACAACTTTAAGGAACTTAAACGAACTCCAAATACAAGGTGTATTGTGGATCTTAATATTTAAAAAAGAACACTTACGAAAAACGTGGAAGTCAGCAAATGTAATTCTAATATAATCAAAGGAAATAGAGGAGATACTCATAATAATAGAGGTGGAACACATGCTAGTAAAAGGCACCAAAAAATATATAGCAAGGATATAGAGACTATAACTCTTGTAAGCTACTCTACGTGGCGTCTATGACTAAACATAAATAAGACAAAATAGAGCGAGATATGTAGACTGCATATTCCTTCACTGTAAGACAGGTACTGTGTGGCGCAACGGGTCTGGGGCTTTACCCATAAAGTATATCAACTAGATGTATTTCTGTTGTTTCTGTTCGATCCCAGAAAGGTATTCCCGTATTCCACAACCCCAGTCCCTGTTCCTCAGTGGACGTGATTGGAATAGTGCCGAGTGCAGCATAAGTTGATAATGCAGTTAAATATTTACTTTGAATATTTGAAGGGATGACATTCAAAAGTTATCAGAAGGAAACTAATATCAAAATTTCTTCAATGAAAATGGTAAATTAAGACATTAACAACCCAGATTTAATTCAATATTTTCAGAGGGACTATAGACTATAGAGACCAAGATACAAAACACACACAAGAACACTAAGTTTGAAGCAGCTCGGAAGTTGCATTATCAAGTTATCAGCATCCAAGTGTTGAGGATAATCCGATGCGACACTCACAAATTATCGCTTGAAAAGCAGTATTATTTATTTTTAACAGTTTCTTCCCAAAATAAGCAAATTGGAAACCACACGAGCGAAATGTGTGGATAATTGGCTTACAAAACACGACATACTTCTACTAGTGGCCTTGCTCGCTGGTGATATATATATATATATATATATATATATATATATATATATATATATATATATTATTGTACCCACGAACGAGTGGTATTGATCAATAACAACACTGCGACTAGCCAAGGATTCGAACCCATGCTGCTTTGGCCCGCCTCATGGTGAGCGAAAACACATGACGCTCTAACCCACAGAACCACGCAATCCTACAAGAATGACGCACCCAGCTGAGCTAGGTGTTTTACCGTCATCCGAGGACATACGGTGGTGTGGGTGCCTCTAAGCTAATTTCATTCTCCTCCCTATTTGGTGTACTAGCCCAACGAGCAGTATTTTATATTACTGTAATCACGAACGAGTGGTACTGATCAATAAAAACACCATGAGGCGGGCCAAAGCAGCATGGGTTCGAAACCTTGGTTAGTCGCAGTGTTATTGATCAATACCACTCGTTCTGACAGTAATATATAATATATATATATATATATATATATATATATATATATATATATATATATATATATATATATATATATATATATATATATATATATATGTGTGTGTGTGTGTTCGTGCCGAACAGGTAAAACTGGTCAATTAGCAAGAACTCACTTAAAATTTAAGTTCTAAAATTTTCTCATATACGTATAAAGATTATTTTTTTCATTTATGTTAATGTAAAAATTAATAATTTTGTACGAAAAGAACCTATGGAAACTTACCTAACCTTAATATAACAAGCGCAATTTAATTTAGCCTAATCCAACTAAATATATTTTATATAAGTTTACAATAATTTAATAATAAAGAAACATAGTGAAATATATTTTTATAGTTAGATTCGGAATGATTTTTGCGAAAATATTCCATACTCAAGTATTACCTTGCCTTTTTCGGCAAGAAGAGCGTTGCTATTTAAGCCAAAATCATATGCATTATCTGTTGTTAAAAAATAATGGGGTTTACCCCACAAACGCTTGGGTTTAGTCCTGACTCTCTTCGACTGCAGACCTTCCTCTCACCGGCTATTCTTCGTCTGTCCCCACTTCCCCCTCGCCCGTAGTGGGTCCTTACCTGTGAGTCTCTGAATGAATTATCTGTTCGGATGAGGGTTCCCAGTCCAATTCTAGAGGTGGTACCTCTCTCTCTCTCTCTCTCTCTCTCTCTCTCTCTCTCTCTCTCTCTCTCTCTCTCTCTCTCTCTCTCTCTCTCGCCATAGCCCGTTGCCCAGCTCAACGGGAACCCCAAGTGCAGAGGCCTGATGGAAGTCAAAAGCGTCCTGATGGAGCCACTATGCTACCCTGGAAGGATGGTAAGCAGATTGCTTGGGACTATACCTGTGCCGCCACAATGGCAGACACCTACTTGCCATACTCCGTAGCTGAAGGGGGTGGAGCTGCCAGCCACAGGAGACCCAGAAGACCCTCAAATATGAAGTCCTTTCCCCTTGCTATGACTTCATCCCAATAGGGTCGGAGACCCTTGGAGCATGGGGATTGTGTGCTCTAAAGTTTCTCAAAGAGCTGGGTGAAAAACCCATCATAGAAACCAAGAACCACAGGGCGGCCAATTTCCTCTTTCAGAGACTCAATGTTGCGATCCAGAGGGAAAATGCCTGCAGCATTCTGGGCACGCGGTCCACTGCCGGGGAGCTGGACGAAGTATTTGTGATGTAGCTCTGAGTTGTTATCTATGTTGTTTAACTCCCTATTGTATTCTTGTCAATGTATTTTGTCAATGTATTTTGTCTTTAAATAAAGTATATATATAATATAAGAGGTGGTAGGAGAAAATTTTCAAACAGCTTCAGGGAGAACTTTGAGTTTTCCCTGAAACAATATTATTCTTTTCTCTGACGATGAGGGTCCCCAAGACAGTTCCAGAGGTGGTACCTCCCTTTATTATATATATATATATATATATATATATATATATATATATATATATATATATATATATATATATATATATATATATAACAGGTGTATTTGTGGCAGTGAAGCAGCAGACCGATTCGGGTACCATGGTCTTGTGTGTCGTAAATCCGAGGGAAAGATTGCAAGACATGAAGAGGTTAATAACATTATCAAGAGGAGCCTCACAACAGCCGGATGCCCAGCAGTAGGGAACCACCCCAACTATGCAGATCTGATGGCAACCAAAAGCGTCCAGATGGTATCACCCTTCAAGCCTGGACAGACGGCAAGCAGGTGGTGTGGGACTACACATGTGCATCTACCTTGGCTGATACCTATCTCCAGTACACCAGGGAGGAAGGTAGGGCTGCTGCCACCTTCAGGGAGTCCCAGAAGTCGAGAAAATATGGAGAACTTGCCCATCATTATATGTTTGTTCCCATAGGCTCAGAGACCCTTGGCTCATGGGGAAAGAGTGCATCTAAGTTCCTCAAGGAGCTGGGCAAAAGACTCAACAGGTAACTAGGGATCCCAGGGCAGCTAGTTTCTGTTCCAGCGACTCAACGCTGCTGTTCAGAGGGTAATGCATGCTGTATTCTGGGCACGCGACCAGCTCGGAAGAGCTGGATGAGATTTTCGATTATAATCAGTGACAAAGATGTAACAATATGTACTGACATGTATCTCACCTCTGTATTCTTGTATATGCCATCTTTTATCAACAATGTATTTCAAATCTTTTGTACCATATATATGTAATAAAACATACCTATTGGTAAAAAAAATTTAAAAGATGGGGTGGTAGGAGAAGTGGAATATTCAAATGGCATCAGGAAGAAATCCAAATATTCTTCCTTGAAGCCTTTTTATATATATATATATATATATATATATATATAAGGTAAGTTTTCTTATGTTCTTTTCGTACAAAATTATTAGTTTTAACATGAACCTAAATGGAAAAAATCTATCTCTAAACGTATAAGAGAAAATTTTAGAAAGGATTTAATTTTAAATGAGGTCTTGCTAATTGACCAGTTTTACCTATTTGTCACGATATACATATATTTGTTAGTCTATTAGTAATTCAATTGTTCATAAAAGTATGACAAATATTAGTAAACATTAGCAAAAGTATCCAAAAATTTATAAATAAAAAGCCACAAGATTAGTTTTATCAAGCTAGACTTCTGTGTTGAAAATTTTCTTGGAGATGAAAATATATCCGATTTTGTATCCTTTGAAACCATGTTATGAGCTTAAATGATTTAGGACACCTAGTGAACATTATTAATGTAATATACATAGCAGAGTTGCAAGTATAGAGGGTAACAGGAGTAGCATGGGAAAAGCCAAACTACAAAAGGGAGGACTACACAGGTATGAGGAACTTCCTGAAGGAGGTTAAGTGGGAAAGAGAATTGGTAGGAAAGCCAGTAAACGAAATGAACTACGTAACAACAAATTGCATTGAGGCAGAGGAAAGATTTGTTCGCAAGGGCAACATAAATAATGGGAAGACCAGAGTGAGCCCTCGGTTTACCCGAAGGTGCAGGGAGGCAAAAACTAAGTGCACTAGAGAATGGAAAAAGTACAGAAGACAAAGGACCCAGGAAAATATAGAGATCGGTCGAAGAGCCACAAACGAGTATGCACATATAAGGAGGGAGGTCCAGCGACAGTACGAAAATAACATTGCATCGATAGTCAAGTCTGACCCGAAGCCACATCAGGAGGAAGACAACAGTCAAGGACCAATTAATCAGGCTGAGGAAAGAAGGTGGGGAGCTCACAAGAAGTATTTACAGTGGTGACAGAAAGGACTCTTGGAGGTCAGAACAAAGGGGTACACCAACAAAGGGTATACCAACAAATGTTGGATGAAATACACACAACCGAGGAGGTGAAAAAAGCTGCTAAGTAACCTTTATACCTCAAAGGCGGTGGTACCCGACATCTTTCCTTGGTGGGTCCTTATAGAGGGAGCAGAGATGCTGTGTGTGCCACTAACTACAATTATCAACACATTCATTGAATCTTGGCAACTACCTGAGGTATGGAAGACGGCAAATGTAGTCCCATTTTTAAGAAGGGAGACAGAAACGAGGCACTAAACTATAGACCAGTGTCACTGACGTGTATAGTATGCAAAGTCATGGAGAAGATTATCAGGAGGAGAGTGGTGGAGCACCTATAACGGAACAAGCTTATTAACGACAACCAGCACGGATTCAGGGTAGGAAAATCCTGTGTCACAAACCTACTATAGTTTTATGACAAGGTAACGGAGGTAAGACACGAGAGAGAGCGGGAGTGTAGATTGCATTTATTTGGACTGCAAAGGTGTTCGACACAGTTCCTCAAAAGAGATTAGTGCAAAGGCTCGAGAATCAGGTACGTATTACAGGAAGGGCACTGCAATGGATCAGAGAATACCTGAAAGGGAGGCAACAACGAGTCATGGTACGTGACGAGGTACCACAATTGGCGCCTGTGACAAGCGGGGTTTAACAGGGGTCAGTCCTAGAACCAGTGCTATTTCTGGTATATGTGAATGACATGACAGAAGGGATAGACTCAGAAGTGTCCCCGTTTGCTGATAATTTGAAGTTAATGAGGAGAATTAAATCAGATGAGGACCAGGCAGGACTACAAAGAGACCTGGACAGGCTGGAAACTTGGTCCAGCAACTGGCTTCTCGAGTTTAACCCTGCCAAATGCAAAGTCATGAAGATCGGGGAAAGGCAAAGAAGACCGCAGACAGAGTATAGGCTAGGTGACCAAACACTGCAAACCTCACTCAAGGAAAGGGATATTGGGGTGAGTATAATAACGAGCATATCTCCTGAAGCGCACATCAACCAGATAACTGCTGCAACATGTGGGCGCCTGGCAAACCTGAGAATGGCGTTCCGATACCTCAGTAAGGAATAGTTCATGACTCTGTACACCGTGTACGTCAGGCCCATACTGGAGTATGCAGCACCAATTTGGAACCCGTACCTGGTCAAGCACGTCAAGAAATTAGAGAAAGTGCAAAGGTTTGCAGCAAGGTTAGTTCCAGAGCTAAGGAGAATGTCCTACGAAAAAAAGGTTAAAGGAAATCGGCCTGACGACACTGGAGGACAGCAGGGTTATGGGAGACATGATACCGAAATACAAAATACTGTGAGGAGTTGAAAAGGTGGACAGAGACAGGATGTTCGAGAGATGGGACACAGAAATAAGGGGTCACAATTGTAAATTGAAGACTCAGATGATTCAGAGAGATGTTAGGAAGTATTTTTTAGTCATAGAGTTGTCAGAAAGTGAAATAGTCTGGCAAGTGATGTAGTGGAAGCAGGAACCATACATAATTTTAAGACGAGGTTTGATAAAGCTCATGGAGCAGGGAGAGAGAAGACCTAGTAGCGATCAGTGAAGAGGCGGGGCCACAAATAGGTGAGTACGAAATATGAGTGGAGGCTTTGAGAGGATTGAAATAATGCAGTAGTAATAAACTTGGTCACATGTAGGAAGAGACCAATATTTCCCCTAGGGAAATTGCTCTTCTTTCACTAGCTTCAGTAACAAGGAGTGGTCAGTAACATGCTAGCTGTCAACCCAATAATGGAACGGCTAACTTCCTTGTAGGATACTAAAGGATATCTCTCAAACTTGAATGGCCATGTTCAAGTTAAATTGGTGGTCTATGGTTCATTATTGGCTCAACGCTAGAGAGGTAAAGCCCATCGTGAGCGAAAGGTCTCTCAATAAAGATTCACAAGTGAGCATAAGTAACTTGAACTTCTCGGTATTATATAACTATTTTCGAGAGATTTAGGACTCAATTAATCATAGGCTTTCTATAAACATTGATTTTGAAGCGATCGCCAGCCTAGAGAATGAAAAGATATATCAAAATGATTCATTTATTGAGAGTGTTTTTTTAATACAATGTGTGAACTCATAACTATTGTTAATAATCAGCATTTACGTCTCCATAAGTCAGTCAGCTAGCAACCTCTACACTTTCCTCTTCCTCGGATGGATAACCTGCATCTTCACCTCCAGCACACACAGGCCAGCAAGTAAGACAGATGCTTGTGACAACGGCCACGTTCTGGACCATTTCCCTTACATTAAGATAAACAAGTATTTCCTCCACTACTCTCCTGGTCTTCATGGATGCTGCGTCTTCCCACTCTCCATCTGTGCTGGCGCTTTCACCTACTCTTCTTAGTGCAGCTCGCCACTCCGTATATTCCTACATAATATTTGGTGACTATACAGTTATACCCACTGTAGACAGTATTTAGGTATAAAATGTTTTTTAAAAATAGTTTTAGTGCATAATCTGCTGCTATTTGCAAATTAAAAACTTTGATGTCATAGCCATCACAGCCATAGCCCCTAGTACAGGTATAGTAGGGGAGGCTTCTTCCAGGGAAAATGTTGGCCCCATGTCATCAGATGATGGTGTCTCGGGTTTGGCTGTGGTGGACTGTGGTGCAGATCTAGGATCTGCACAGATTAAGAATACATCCAGCACGAATTGTACCCAGCCAAAAACAAAATGGTGCAAATATTATGTTTGGGGCATCTGTAAACACGGAATATCAGAGCAAACGAATGGGACATGCAACTTTGAGCATCCCAAAAACTGCCGCGACCTCCTGTCTAAAGGAGTGTGTCGTTCTACCTCTTGCAAATGTTTCCACCCTGAGATGTGTCATTCCTCAATCTTTGAAAAACAATGTTACAATACAAATTGCTCCGCATACCACCTAAAAGGAACCAGGAGGCACATACCCCATACAACAAACCATAGTAGTTATGGTAGTTATGAAAACCTCACCCAAAGTGATTTTTTAATGGTAAGAAACGAAGAAAGAAAATGGAAAGAGGTAACCAAAATAGTCCACCACCTTGGAGCCTTGTTAGACTGGAGGCACAGCCAGTGGCCCCTCCGTACTCACAACTACTGATGCCAACAATGAAATCCCCCCAACAAACATGCAACACAACCTATACAGGGCCTTAAGCCATCTACCAACAACAAAATTCCTTTCATTAGTGGACTTCTAGGGGAGTCAAATGCACTGTTTGCTGTCTTCACAGAGATCCACGCAGTGAAATATGGATACCTGGGTACAACTTTTTCAGATGCGACAGAAAGAACAGGCAACAAGGGGAGGTTGGCCTGTATGTCAGAGTCGCTCATTTGCACAGAGACATTGAACACCACAAATGATGTAGTTGAAGTTCTGACAATAAAAATCGAGAACCAAAACCTAGTCATTGTACTTGTATATAAGCCACCAGATGCAACTTCCCAACAGTTCAAAGAACAACTATCAAAAATTGACTCCTGGAAAACCTTCCAGCCCCATCCCCAAACATCTTGCTGCTTGGTAACTTCAATCTTATACATACAAAATGGAAGAATATAGCAAATAATGTAGCAAAAATAATCCCTGGAGGCAGCTCAGATGAAAAGTCACACACATGAACTGCTGAATTTCTGCAACAAACACCCTAAGTCAGCAGATAGTGGAGCCAACGAGACTAGAGAACACACTAGACCTTATCTTCACAAATAATGAGGACTTGGTAAGAAACATAACAATATCAAAAACAACAAATTCTGATCACAATCTAATCGAAGTACAGACGTGCATGCACAGGAGTCCTGATCAGCAAAACGCATATAGCTATAAGGGTACCTTTAGCAAATTAAACTTCAACAACAAGAACATCAACTGGGATCTGGTTAACTATGGCCTAAATGAAACATGTTGGGAAGATATCTTAAATTATATGTACCCTAACCAGTGCCTTGAAAAGATCAACCTCCTGGTAGCTGAAGTATGTTGAAGGCATATTCCTCTACGAAAAAAGAAGAGAAGAAGTAAACAGGAGAGAGAGAGAGACGCTCCCTATGCAGGAGAAGAAGAAGAATCAGAGCTCCTCAAGAATGCCGGATTATCTGATTCACGGAAGGAAGCGCTAACGAGGGAAGTGGAAAATATTGAGTTAAAATTAAAGGACTCATACAGGATCCAGGAGAGTCAAGAGGAGCTAAAAGCTATTAGTGAAATTGAAAGAAATTCGAAATATTTCTGTTCATATGCCAAAAACAAGGCAAAAACCACTTCTAGTATAGGGCCCCTGCTCAGACAAGATGGATCTTACACAGATGACAACAAAGAAATGAGTGAGATACTGAAATCTCAATATGACTCTTGTGTTCAGCGAACCACTAATCCGTCTAAAGATAGACAATCCAAATAATTTTTTCATGAATGAGCCTCAAAACCCTGCCAATGTATGCCAAATTTCTGACATAACATTAACTCCTCTAGACTTTGAGAAAGCCATCGACGACATGCCCATGCACTCAGCCCCAGGCCCAGACTCGTGGAACTCTGTGTTCATTAAGAACTGCAAGAAACCCCTCACACAGGCCCTAAGTATACTATGGAGAAGGAGCTTAGACACAGGCGTGATTCCACAGTCACTAAAAACAACGGATATAGCCCCACTCCATAAAGGTGGCAGCAAAGCAGTAGCTAAGAACTATAGACCAATAGCTTTAACGTCCCATATCATAAAAATCTTTGAAAGAGTTCTAAGAAGCAGGATAGCAAACCACCTGGACTCCCAAAAATTGCACAACCCAGAGCAACATGGTTTCAGAGCAGGTCGCTCCTGCCTCTCACAACTGCTAGACCACTATGATATGGTCTTAGATGCTCTGGAAAACAAGCAGAATGCAGATGTAGTATACACAGATTTTTCAAAAGCCTTTGACAAGTGCGATCATGGTGTAATAGCACACAAAATGCGTGCTAAAGGGATAACTGGCAAAGTAGGCAGATGAATCTTCAACTTCCTAACCAATCGAACACAAAGAGTAGTGGTAAACAGAGTTAAATCGGATGCTGTCATAGTGAAGAGCTCTGTCCCACAAGGCACAGTACTCGCACCTATCCTGTTCCTCATTCTCATATCAGACATAGACAGAAATGAAAACCACAGCACTGTATCATCCTTTGCAGATGATACTAGGATCTACGTGAGAGTGTCATCCATTGAGGACACTGCAAATCTCCAAGAAGATATAAACCAAGTTTTCCAATGGGCAACAGAGAACAATATGATGTTATGGAAAACTGGAGGAAATAATAGCTAGGACTGAGTATATTACAAACTCCAATCACACAATAGAGCGGAAAAGTAATGTGAAGGACCTGGGTGTGGTAATGTCCGAAGACCTCACCTTCAAGGACCACAACAATGCCAGTATTACATCTGCGAGGAAACTGATAGGATAGATAATGAGAACATTCAAGACAAAAGATGCCAAGCCAATGATGATCCTTTTTAAATCCCTTGTTCTCTCTAGGCTAGAATTCTGCTGTACATTAACATCCCCATTCAAGGCAGGTGAAATTGCAGATCTAGAGCATGTACAGAGAACCTTTACTGCACGTATAAGTTCCATCAAACACCTTAACTACTGGAAACGCCTGGAAGCACTAGACTTATATCCACTGGAGCGCAGACGAGAGAGATATATCATAATCTACACTTGAAAGATTCTGGAGGGACTGGTCCCTAATATGCACACAGAAATCACTCCATACGAAAGCAAAAGACTTGGCAGACGGTGCAACGTACCCCCAGTGAAAAGTAGGTGCGCCACTGGACTACGTGCAGCTAGCAGTAACAGCCTCGTTGATCAGGCCCTGATCCACAGGGAGGCCTGGTCATAGACCGGGCCGCGGGGACGTCGATCCCCGGAATGCCCTCCAGGTAGCCTTGTAACTACGTTACAATGCTGGCCGTTACTATTCTGACCGTTATTATGCTGGCCATTGCCACTCTTCAGATGCAAAGTTAAAAGCTACAAATATAGTAAACATTGTTACAACATTTCAGAATTAGTTTTTAGTGCCTATCCTTGACGTATGTTTAAATTCTGTAGCTGTTCTCCAAGTATACTTTCGTATACAGAGTACAAGAATACAACGTATGTATAATGCATGCTGCCAGTCATGACCATCCTATCTTCTGCAACCATCTAGATGTCCTTCAGTTGTTTACTCTTATGGAATGATGCTGCTTGAAAATAAAATATTACAATCCCATGTTTTAAAAAACGTTTTTATTACTATATGTGGAGAACCATCAACTGCCTACAAAAAAAAAATAGACAATTATTATCAGAGTTGTTCATCTTCCACTTTCTGATCATTCTCAAGATCAATATTTTAAGAACAAAATATTTTTCTACATCTATTATTTAAAGAGTTTACATTTATTAAAATAACCTAATTTAAAATTAAACTGTATACAAGGCAAACAAATATGTTTTTTCCTTAATATACTTTTATTTGTTATTAAAACAGCATAAAAATAGTTTTACATCATAAAACAATTTACTTTAAGTTTCTCTATGGCAATGAGCATCATCTCTAAAGAGAGCTCCAAGGGATTCTCCAGGACTTACTTAAGGAATGGAGATCTCTGGGCGTACCATAATCATCATCATCTTAGTCTCGTCTTGGAGGCACTACGGTGCCACTGCGTGTCGGCTCTTTAGTTTCAGTGGGTCATTTCGGGACACCGTTGCTTGAAAACGGAAGTTGTACCAGTGATAATATGAAGTGAATGTTTAGAGTTCTCTTAACTACTGGGCCGAATACTAGTATTTATTAGACAAGAGAAAGGGAAGTTGTGGACAGTGTAGACACCTCAAAAATATGTCTCCCCTGATTTAAAAAATAAATTTGAGTTTTGAATATAATATTGGGTAAAAATACAATACAGCAAAACTAAAATTAATTTTAGTAACTTACTAAGCTCAAGTTTAGATTCATCAAGTTTGAGAAACTCAAGTTAGTGAGGCCCTTAAGCTTGTTTTGTGATATCAAGTCGTTTTCCTTTTTATGTAGAAAGTCATTTACATCACTAAAACAACATTCCAGCAAATATGAAGATGCGAATGGTAACATCGTTGTCTCGTCATAGAGCCACATCGATGTCTCGTCACAGAGCCACATCGTTGTCTCGTCACAGAGCCACATCGTTGTCTCGTCACAGAGCCACATCGTTGTCTAGTCACAGAGCCACATCGTTGTCTCGTCACAGAGCCACATCATTGTCTCGTCACAGAGCCACATCATTGTCTCATCACAGAGCCACATCGTTGTCTCGTCACAGAGCCACATCGTTGTCTCGTTACAGAGCCACATCATGGCTCCTTTTACTTTGAATAAAGTTTTAACAGACTTGTCATTTTATAATTAAGACAGTTCTTCTTCGTTCTTGATGTTCGCTTCAGATGATCCACTCGTCATGGCTTATTAAGCACAGATGGAAAATCCAATTCTTTTAGATCAAAAAATCTACCATTAAAATCACAGTTCGGTATTTTCAAATGATAAACAATAGAAAGTTCATCGGCATCATCACTTGCCTCAAACTTAACCAATACAACTGTGTAACTTTTTTGCAGAAATATTCTTTTGACATAATTCTGGAAATGCAATGGTATTTGAATGAACACGAGTCATATTTGCTTCCTGAAGTTGCTTATTTAATATATCCAGTTTTTTTTTTTTTTTACAGCCAGTCATGGTCGAGGACGACCATGGTGGTACATGGCCGAGCGAATGTAGGCAGCCTACACTGTCTGCCAGCTGAGCGAAATGTAGGCTGTAAGCCTACATACTTAGTTCCCATAGTTTCCACCAAGGGGAAGGTATCTGGGTGGGTATGCCCAGACCTGTCTCTCTCTCACTTCTCGTCCAGGCATCCTAGAGTCAACAAGGCCTACTAATCTCTCCCTCGCTGGGCATGGCCCCCCCGGGCCATGGGCACAAAAACACTGCTTGTGTATCCACTATTTCACAAATAAAGTAAGAAGCCTTCGAAGCATTATCATTCATTCCGCTACCAAGAACGACACAATTAACCTTTAGATATTGTGTGTATACCAGGCATCCTACGGTATACCAACATTTTGGGTGTACCAGGTTTCCTACGGTATACCAACATTGTGGGTGTACCAGGTATCCTATGGTATACAACACTGGTTGTACCAGGTATCCTACGGTATACAACACACACAGTGGCCTGGTGGCTAAAGCTCTCGCTTCACGCACGGAGGGCCCGGGTTCAATTCCCCGCGGGGCAGAAACATTTCGAAGTGTTTCCTTACACACACATACAACAGGCCTAGTGTCTAATCGACATGTGCCTAGGACAAAATGGTAACTAACTGTGGTTGTATCAGATATCCTACGGTATACCAATACTGTGGGTGTACCAGGTATCCTACGGTATACAAACATTGTGGGTGTACCATGTATCCTACGGTATACCAACAGCGTGGGTTACCAGGTATCCTATTGTATACCAACAGCGTGGGTTACCTGGTATCCTATTGTATACCAACAGCGTGGGTTACCTGGTATCCTATTGTATACCAACAGCGTGGGTTACCTGGTATCCTATTGTATACCAACAGCGTGGGTTACCTGGTATCCTATTGTATACCAACAGCGTGGGTTACCTGGTATCCTATTGTATACCAACAGCGTGAGTTACCAGGTGCCCTATTGTATACCAACAGCGTGGGTTACCAGGTATCTTATTGTATACCAACAGCGTTGGTTACCATGTATCCTATTGTATAATAACAGGGTTGGTTACCATGCATCCTTCTGTATACCAACAGCGTGGGTTACCAGGTGTCCTATTGTATACCAACAGCGTGGGTTACCAGGTGTCCTATTGTATACCAACAGCGTGGGTTACCAGGTGTCATATTGTATACCAACAGCGTGGGTTACCAGGTATCCTATTGTATACCAACAGCGTGGGTTACCAGGTATCCTGTTTTATACCAACAGCGTGGGTTACCAGGTATCCTATTGTATAATAACAGCGTGGGTTACCAGGTATCCTATTTATCAACAGCGTGGGTTACCAGGTATCCTATTGTATATCAACAGCGTGGGTTACCAGGTATCCTATTGTATATCAACAGCGTGGGTTACCATGTATCCTATTGTATACCAACAGTGTGGGTTACCAGGTATCCACCGGTATACCAGAAGTGAGCTCAGAGCTACTGATGTCACTGTCTCAAGTTCTCTCCATACGAGTTGACAGACGTCCCACCAGAGTCAGGTATAAACTCTCAGAATACTATAGTATTAATAGCCAAATAGCAGTAGTTAAATGTGATGCAACATACTGTTAATATGCAAAGCAACCACGTGGAGAGTTATATAATAGCTGTAGGCCTTTTGTGTTGAAATCAACTTATATTTACGAGCTCCTGCGACGTTGCAGAAATTAGTAGGAATTCCACTTGTCATGTTTCCTGACTCCCCTTACTTAACTTAGTGAGGTTATCGTCACAATACCGTCCGAGCGCTACACAGGTAAACACACGGCTCTCAGATGTCTCCTGGAGTCACGATAAATTGAACTTTTAGCTTAATGTCATTGGAAAAAAAGTATCAATTACGATTAAAATCTGTTTAGTTTGTAACCATGGTTTTAAGCGTACTGTGTAAGTACAGTGGGAGAGTATTACTTAGGTAGTAAACGAAAGCAACACTCAAAAATAAGCTCTCCTCATGCGCTACACAATATATCTCATCAAAAGAATTAGGATTGCCTGGAATGCTCGTCCAGAAACTGCCAATATAAAAGGTTACCATTCGAGTCACTAGCAACTAATAAATTTGGAGAAATTGCTGATTATATGTAAAAGTTGAGAAAGTGAATAAATGAGAGAAGGAACACAAGGGAAGAGGGTGTCTGAAAGACTCGTGCAGAACAAAATAGGAAACAACATACATACAACATAGGACAGGTGTGCAGGGAACATACCTGCACAGTAACACAGAAGGGAAAGAAACACAACTACAAATCATTACAAGCTGATGAGACACAATGATACAAAACAATGTTTCATCGGATGCTGTTGCTGGTGTTGTTTTCGAAGAGGGGGATTGTGCGGATCAAGAAATGCGAAATAGTGCATCAGCTGGTAATGGTGATCCTGGAGGTTTCTGAAGGAGCAGATACAGATCGAGAGTTGCAAAATAGTGGTTCAGATGGTGGTGTTGCTAGATAGGATGCTCCTTCTCAAGACAGTGTTGGTACAGGTTATAGAACCAGTTGGCGGTGCTGCTGGTTCGGGTACTGTTGCTGAAGGTTCGTGCTGATGCAGATGTAGAAAATGCACGAGTTGGAAGCGCCCTTTTCCCAAACAAATCAAAGCCAACAGAAGGTAAAATTGAACAAATTCTTTACTTGAGGTATCTGTAGACTTGGGATGTCTGGGAAAACGGTTGGGATAAGCAGTTTTGACAATTCAAAAGAAGAAATTCCATAATCTCCTCACCAAAGAAGTGTGTCGTTCTACCATGAAATTTGGTATGCAACAGTACAGGGAAAGCAAAGCAACTACACAAAGTGAATAGCATTCAGTTTGAAGGGACCAGGAGATAGAAACCCAACAAAATTTGGGAAGATAACTATAGTAGTGATGTATCGGATATTCGCATCTGCATCTGCGGAACATCCGCACAATTTCTTACATCCGTATCCGCATCCGCATCCGCATTTCACAGCAAACAGATATCCGCATATACATCCGCATCAACATCCGCGGAACATCCGCACAATTTCTTGCATCCGCATCCGAAATCCCCGGAACATCCACACAATTTCTTACATCCGCATTCGCATCCGTAAAATGAGTAAGACATCTATATACACATCCGCATACCGGATATCTAAATTTTTCACATCCGATACATCCCTAAACTATAGTAGAAACAGTAATCCAATGTCAAGAGATATTTAGTGCCAGGAAGCAGAAAAAATGGCAAGAAAAGATAAAAATATTCCACCACCTCGTAGCCTTGTTGGACTGGAGGCACAGTCAGTGGCTCCCACTCTAGACCCACAAATACTAATGCCAATAAAGAAATCCCTGCAATAAGCAAGCAATAGGACTATTTGAAGTGAGGAAGGAAACACTGACAGAAAGAAGAAAATATTGAACTCAAGTTGAATGAATCAGACAGTCGGGGATAGAAAAATAGAGCTAAAATCACCTAATGCAATTTAAAGAAACCCTGATTATTTTTCTCATGTGCCAAATCCAGGGTATAAAACACACACAGTATCGGACCCTTGCTCGACCAAGATACAGCATACACTGAAGACACAATGAAATGAGTGAAATAATTGTCTCAATTTGACACAGTGTTTAGTGACAAGATGTTCCAGAGAGGCGACACATAAACAAGGGGTCACCATTGGAAGTTGAAGACTCCTATGAGTCAAAGGGATGTTAGGAAGTATTTCTTCAGTCATAGAGTTGTCAGGAAGTGGAATAGTCTAGCAACTGACGTAGTGGAGGCAGGAACCATACATAGTTTTAAGACGAGGTTTGATAAAGCTCATGGAACAGGGAGAGAGAGGACCTAGTAGCAACCAGTGTTTAGGCGGGACCAGGAGCTATGACTCGACCCCTGCAACCACAAATAGGTGAGTACAAATAGGCGAGTACACAGACCCTGACTCATGGAACTCGGTGGCAGCAAAGTAGCAGCAAAAAAATATAGACCGATAACACTAATTTTCCACATAAAAATCTTCGAAAGGGATCAAATAAGCAAGATCGCAACCACCTTTGTTCCCAGCAAATGCACAATACAGGGCATCACGAACTGAGAGCAAGTAGCCCCTGCCTCTCACAACTACTGGACAACTATGCCATGATCTTGGATGCACTGAAAGACAAACAGAATGCAGAGGAAGTATACAAAGACTATGCAAAAGCCTTCGACAAGTGCTATCAAGATGTAATAGTGCTCAAAATAATTACGGGATAAGTTAGCAGAATAGTCTTTAGCTTTCTAATCAACAAAATACAAAGAATAATAGAAAACAGAAATAAGTCATTGGTTGCCACACTGAAAAGCTCTGTTTCCAAAGGTAGAGAACTCAAACCCATCCTATTCCTTATCTTATCTGATATAGACAGTAATGTAAATCGTAGCACCGTGTCATGACACTAGAATTGGCATAAAAGTGTCATCCACTGAGGACTGTAGATCTTCAGAGATATATATCAAGTCTTGTAGTGGGCAACAGAAAAACAATAGCGACCAGTGACGACAAATTTTAATTACTCTGTTATGGAAAACTTGACAGTTAGAATAGAGTATACAATACATTCTAACCATAAAAGAGCGAAAAATAAACGAGAAAACTTACGAGTGATGAGGTCAAAGGATCACAACAATGTCATTATCACTATTGTGAGGAAAATGGAAGGATGAACATTCATAACAAGGGATGCCTAACCCCTGATGATCCTCTTAAAGTTACTTGCGCTCTCTCTACGCTGGAATACTACTGAACAGTAAAAGCTCCTTTTAAAGAAGGCGAAATTGTGGATCTAGACCAGAGGTCCCCAAATTCTTCAACTCATCCACCACTTCAGAAAGTTTCAGATTATTCTTCGACCCCAATCATTTATTATACAAAAATAATAAATAGTATTTTAACTAACAGTCCTACAAATAATAATAATAGATAATAAGTTCATAAAAACTAGGTAATATTTAAATTATGAAAAATAGAAGATTTAACAGACGCTGTTTCACTGAAACTGTTGATATCATTAATGGGAAGAATGCATCTCACGAGCGAGAACAATGACACTGTTATTTGGTTTGTGATTGGTGAGTTATAGTCGTAAGTCACTACGGTTCAGTCTGTTCCTCTGCTTAGAATTGCATTTGCATGGCTAAATGCAGCTTCAACCATGTATGAACTTAGGAAAGTAATTAAAAAATGGTTCAACCACTGCACAATTGTCACTTAAGCTCAACCACTGCACAATAGTCACTTCTGAACAATACTTTTGATTCGAGATCCATTGTCATATTGATGAGTTCTTTCTACAATTGAGTCAATGTCTGTATTTTGTCAGGCACGTGCATTTTCTTCAGGTCCTGAAACCATACTTTTAAGTCTTGTCTTAATATGTCAAGGTGTGTTATGCATCTCCAGGTTACCATCTCTAAAATGTTTTCACTTTCTTCCAACTGCTGTAAATTTGGAAAATACTGAAATTTTATTCATTCCAGTGAAACTTTAAATATATCTATTTATACTTGGACGCCTAATAGAGTTGCACTGGCCCAGTACGAGAAGTGAACATGAATACTACACGTATGTACATCCTTCCATGACAGAAGATATGAGAGACAAGGGAGAGGGTGGAAGGTCACAGATACACAATTCAAAATATGTTCCCAGACATTTACTGACCCTCTTTTGACCCCCAGGCATTTATCGATCATTCGGTAATCCCATCGACCCATAGGGGCCGATATTGACCACTTTGGAGAACCCTGATTTAGAGAATGTCCAGATAACTTTCACTGTATGTATAAGATCTGTCAAGCCCCTTAACTACTGTGAGTGTCTGAAGTCCCTTAACAACGCCATCTATGATCTTCCAACTGGAAAATCCTAGATAGAGTGGTTCGAAATTTTCACACAAATCAATCTACGAAAGCAAAGGGCTTGGCAGACGACGCAATACACCCCCCGTGGCTTACGCCCAGTATGTTACATTTTATTATACGTTTGTTACACACCCATTTGGTATGCCATCTCGACCAGTGAACTAGCAGTATAGAGTGTAGCAGTTCTGGGATCCCACTGTTATGCTTATTAGTTCAACCAGCCAATCATGTGAAAGCCAAGGTAACGTCATTAACGAACCTGACAGAGGAAGCAGACTTCCACTACCACTGGTCATGACCACTGTTGCTTTAAGTGGCTCTCATTTGTACTATTTCCAATCTGTTTTACTCTCTTATTAACGTTATACATAATGTATATATATTGGTGAAGAAATACACAGGTAAAGAAAACTTCGACTGCTTGTTTACCTTGCCCTTGCTCTACCTGTGTTCTTTTTGCTTGATGACTTAATTATGACTGGGTGGAGCAAGCTATCAGCCTACCACTTGTGTTCGTATTACCCACAGTAAATAGCAGTGGTGCCTGGAGTAAACTAAGAGACAACACAATAAGTGTAAGGGCCTCATGACTCAACAATAATGTAAGGGCCTCATGACTCAACAATAATGTAAGGGCATCATGACTCAACAATAATGTAAGGGCATCATGACTCAACAATAATGTAAGGGCCTCATGACTCAACAATAGTGTAAGGGCCTCATGACTCAACAATAGTGTAAGGGCCTCATGACTCAACAATAGTGTAAGGGCCTCATGACTCAACAATAGTGTAAGGGCCTCATGACTCAACAATAGTGTAAGGGCCTCATGACTCAACAATAGTGTAAGGGCCTCATGACTCAACAATAGTGTAAGGGCCTCATGACTCAACAATAGTGTAAGGGCCTCATGACTCAACAATAGTGTAAGGGCCTCATGACTCAACAATAGTGTAAGGGCCTCATGACTCAACAATAGTGTAAGGGCCTCATGACTCAACGATAAGGGAAATTACCAACAGACCCATAGCTGTCTTCAAGAAGAAATTGGACAGGCTTCTAAAGTCTCCTGATCACCCGGGCTGTGGTTCGGACAACAGTAACAGGCTGGGACGCTGACTTTCGGAACACACTCCAGGTACAGTCCAGAAAAATTAGTGCTTCCTTAGGTTCATCCATTTCTACATTTTGTTAAGTCTTGTGTCTAACAGGATTTTCATAAGCTGTAATAACAGTTCTTAAGAAATCAACTCTCGCAATAAATAAATTTAATTAATGTATTCTAAACGTACCCACCAGAGAGAGGAAGAGACTTCAACGCACCAATAAGAAGTGATCCAGACCCACACACACACACACACACACACACACACACACACACACACACACACACACACACACACACACACACACACACACACACACACACACACTCTTCTCACATAAAAAAACTCATCTTGCAACCTTACAAGATTATCATAAATTATAGGATTTATACATATCAATTTTAGTCATAAGGTCATTATTCTCAACTGAAGAATGTTGAATTCAGTGTGTTCACTTTCACCTCCAGATTGAGAAATGTTTTCTCAATATTATGAATAGAAACATTAGTGAGACTCTCAGTATCCATGGTGAAAAACTCCGTTTGAAATTATCATATTGAAATATTGGAAAATATTGTATCTCATTGTTATGACTGGTCAGCCTCTTTGAGACTTCGGAAAAATCTGTTTGTCAGATGGAAAGTTTTGGTTGAGACTTCGGAATATTTTTTAATGCCAAATGCAATGTTGACACATGGAAACAGTCTTATTCCAAATCGAGATCCTCGTTGGATCACAAAATAATTCTCTTTAAAATGGAGTATCTTATTGTTAACATAGTGAACACTTAAACACCAGAGACCTGAAGGGATGTTTGTAAATGCTCGTTCGTGTATGTTTATTAGGTAAGTTTAATGTATGAATATAGATTTTTTTATGTAAATTGATGATGTTTAGCATGATAAGCTCTTAGGAGTTTACCTTATTCAGTAATAGTCCATACATTTAAAAAAAAAAAAAGTCTTGAAGTAATTCTCATAAAGAGGAGACTTTACATATGCATAGTTCTAGTCTTTACTAATAAGTCAAAAAAAATAACATGCTGTTCTATGGTCTCCATCTTGAGACTAGCAGCCATTTCTTGTTTTTTTTTCCTAATTACTCTTCAACGTTGAAAACAAATTTTTTTAGAAGCCTCTGTGATTTTTTTTTAGTGAAGTCCATTCTGGAAAACGAGTTAGTTACCCAAAAAATAAAAAAATATAAGCATTCCAATTTCCATTAAAAAATTACATGGTTTTTGAGGTAAGAATCAGTCATTTATCAATTCTCTATTCACCTAAGAGACTATTTACCTTTGCTGTTGTCTTCAAGAAGAAAACTGTTAACCTCCATGTTTACTTCTATAAATTAAAGAATATATACAAAAGTCTCAAAATCATGTTTTTCTTTGTAGGTGGTGTAATATGCTTGAAGTTTTCTTCAATTTTTTTAGTTTTGTGTAATATAGAGATATATATACTGCAATAATTCACCCTGCTAAGCACAGTTTCTGCCTCCTGACTTTCATTTGAATGTTTCTCTGGTTGGGTTTCTTAGGAAAAACTCAGAAATATAAAGTTGATTAAATGAAAGCTAAAACTATGTTATAAAGATGAACTATCAAGTTAGTAAAGAAATGCCCTAAAAGTTTAATTACATGATCATTATAAATACGTTAATAACAATGGAGAATAAAAAGGCACAATACCATGATTGGAACAACACATAAGTCAGACCGAAACGTCTTTATATGTGCGTTTTATTTGTGTATTAATAACAATAGTAAAAAAAATATGATTTAGTAGTCGCTGTATAACCCCTGTGGTTTAGCGCTTCTATTTGATTATAATAATAATAATGATTTAGTAGTGTCTTTCCAGTGATAGGCATTGTTCTCCCAAATTATTGCCAAGGGTTTGGCTAATTAGAAATTTAAATGATTTTTGCACGATGGTGATGGACTTTGAAATCTATCTCTAAAGTCAATATTTTCCAGTATTTCAATATGATAATTTCAAACGGAGTTTTT
Source organism: Cherax destructor (assembly GCA_009830355.1). NCBI lineage: Eukaryota > Metazoa > Arthropoda > Malacostraca > Decapoda > Parastacidae > Cherax > Cherax destructor. The sequence continues at coordinate 22,972 of WNWK01006739.1, read as the reverse complement.
CACCATGAATACTGAGAGTCTCACTAATGTTTCTATTCATAATATTGAGAAAAGATTTCTCAATCTGGAGGTGAAAGTGAACACATTGAATTCAACATTCTTCAGTTGAGAATAATGACCTTATGACTAAAATTTATATGTATAACTCCTATAATTTATGATAATCTTGTAAGGTTGTAAGATGAGTTTTTTTTATGTGAGAAAAGTGAGTGAGAGTGAGTGTGAGTGTGTGTTCTGGATCACTTCTTATAGGTGCGTTGAAGCCTCTTCCTCTCTCTGGTGGGTACGTTTGGAATACATTAATTAAATTTATTTATTGCGAGTGATGATTTCACTAATAACTAGCTTGGCTTACAACAGAAGTATTAAATGATGATTAGAGCTCTGTTTAATCAAGCCTTTTTTTGTACAGATGCGTAATTATAGGTATTGAATACTTTGTTTAGATAGCATTTCGATTGCCAAGCAGGCTTTTTCGAGTCAATACGTTAAAGATCTTAACAAAGACTATACTGGCAGAAATAAGGAAAGATCAGGTGTTGCGGTAATGCGTATTTAGGAAGATGAAATCTAGAAGGTTGGGTTCTAAGAAAGGCGTCGTTCACTCACGGTATCAACAAGGCTTTGGTAAACTGAAAACTTCCCTGACATTGCACAGTGATGTTTCATTTGAAAATTGGCACAATACAAAGCACACTTTCACAACGTTGGCTTGTATTGCTAGTCCTGGAGGCATACCAACGTTCCTCCTGATGTATTCTCAGGTTTCTAACGTTTTTTATATTTGTGTTCTATCACTTTCACCACATATAATTTTTTACACTCAGTTTTTCCTTGGTTTTTGCTCTTGATTGGTGAGAAACATATTCAACACATAAGTTTCTTAATTTGAGAGATATGTCGGCTTTATCAGCCTAACAGACACATGATAAAGGAGACTATCATAATAGTGCAATGAAGTAGTAGTAGTAGTAGTAGTAGAAGTAGTGATCGTAACTTTAGCATGGGTGGAATTCGATAGTGGAGATTTAATTTTCTCGCTGTGGATGAACTTCGTTCAAGAAGAAGTAGTAATAGTAGTTGTGATTAGTACTACTACTACCACTACTACTTTATCATGCCACTATATACCTCGATCTGGTCGGTATTATATGTCTTTGAAGTAATTATACCAGCTGCTCCTTCGTCATTATTTGGTTAAGTTCACACTTCATGGATCAGACTTGTTAGCATTTTGTTTAATGTTCCGCATAATTACTGGTAGGGACGGCTGTGTATCTGCCATCATTACTGGTAGGGAAGGCTGTGTATCTGCCATCATTACTGGTAGGGAAGGCTGTGTATCTGCCATCATTACTGGTAGGGAAGGCTGTGTATCTGCCATCATTACTGGTAGGGAAGGCTGTGTATCTGCCATCATTACTGGTAGGGAAGGCTGTGTATCTGCCATCATTACTGGTAGGGAAGGCTGTGTATCTGCCATCATTACTGGTAGGGAAGGCTGTGTATGTGCCATCATTACTGGTAGGGAAGGCTGTGTATCTGCCATCATTACTGGTAGGGAAGGCTGTGTATCTGCCATCATTACTGGTAGGGAAAGCTGTGTATCTGCCATCATTACTGGTAGAGAAGGCTGGGAATCTGCCATCATTACTGGTAGGGAAAGCTATGTATCTGCCATCATTACTGGTAGGGAAGGCTGTGTGCCATCATTACTGGTAGAAGCTGTATGCCATCATTACTGGTAGGGAAAGCTGTGTATCTGCCATCATTACTGGTAGGGAAGGCTGTGAATCTGCCATCATTACTGGTAGGGAAGGCTGTGTATCTGCCATCATTACTGGTAGGGAAAGCTGTGTATCTGCCATCATTACTGGTAGGGAAAGCTGTGTATCTGCCATCATTACTGGTAGGGAAAGCTGTGTATCTGCCATCATTACTGGTAGGGAAAGGTGTGTATCTGCCATCATTACTGGTAGGGAAGGCTGTGAATCTGCCATCATTACTGGTAGGGAAAGCTGTGTATCTGCCATCATTACTGGTAGGGAAAGCTGTGTATCTGCCATCATTACTGGTAGGGAAGGCTGTGTTCTGATCATTACTGGTGAGCTGTGATTGTCATTACTGGGAGGGAAGGCTGTGTATCTGCCATCATTACTGGTAGGAAGGCTGTGATCTGCCATCATTACTGGTAGGAAGGCTGTGTATCTGCCATCATTACTGGTAGGGAAGGCTGTGTATCTGTCATCATTACTGGTAGGGAAGGCTGTGTATCTGTCATCATTACTGGTAGGGAAAGCTGTGTATCTGTCATCATTACTGGTAGGGAAGGCTGTGTGTCTGTCATCATTACTGGTAGGGAAGGCTGTGTATCTGTCATCATTACTGGTAGGGAAGGCTGTGTATCTGTCATCATTACTGGTAGGGAAGGCTGTGTATCTGTCATCATTACTGGTAGGGAAGGCTGTGTATCTGCCATCATTACTGGTAGGGAAGGTTGTGTATCAACCATTATTACTGGTAGGGAAGGTTGTGTATCAACCATTATTACTGGTAGGGAAGGTTGTGTATCAACCATTATTACTGGTAGGGAAGGTTGTGTATCAACCATTATTACTGGTAGGGAAGGCTGTGTATCTGTCATCATAACTGGTAGCTTTGGGTGCAGTTAGATTTTTTGCATTTTTCAACCTGCATATGTAAATGAAGAATGTAGAATAATGAAGTGGGGTGAACATATCTATAATAGTGTTATATTTATCTAGGAATTCAAGGCTGAAAATTTTGGAAGTAAATGGAAAAATCCTTATTATGACACCTCTCTTAATTTTGCCTTATATTGTGTCACTAAAATCCAAATAAATAATATTGAATTGTTTATCATGATCAAGTGTCTAAAAAGCTTTACTGAAGAAAGTCAGTAAATTAGTTTGGCAGGAATGGCCCCTTGTGAACCCATGCTGAGAATCATTAATCAAATTAAGCTTATCGAGATTTCTTTATATATTATGAGACATAATTGCCTCTGGTAATTTGTCTACAGTTGAGGTCAGGCTTATTGGCCGGTAATTTGATGGTAACGACTTGTCCCTTGCTTTAAAAATAGGAATTACATTGGCCATCTTCCACATCTCATACACTACACCTCTTTGAAGATATATTTATTAAAAGTGTTAGTTAATGGTTCACAAGGATCCATTTTGCACTCTGAGAGAACACTAAAAGCAAAGTTCACCAGGACCTGGGGATTTATTTTGCTTCAATCGGTCTACCTGTTTAATTACCATATCCCTAGCGAGTGTGATATTACATAATTTATTTTCTTCAAGCCCAATGAAAAAATAAACAATTAATGGGATGTTGTTAGTGTCTTGTGTGAAAACCGAGAGGAAATAATTATTAAAAATCGAGCTTGGTTTATTCTCTTTGTCAGTAAGATGTTCATAGTTAGTTTTAATTGGACCTAATTCTTCTCGAACTCTTCTTCTTTATACATGGAAATAACCTTTCCGGTTTGCTTTCAAATCCCTAGCACCTTTAATTTCATAGTTCCATTTATCTTTTTTTTTTTATCCCCTTTTAACCTCCCTTTTAATGTTAATATTTTGATTCATAAGATGACCCTCACCTCTTTTGATAAGTCTGTAAATTCATTTCTTTTGCTCTAAAAGATGTTTGAGCCTATTATTCATCCATTTCGGATCATTTCTGTTCGATCTTATTTCTTTATATGGAATAAATGTTCTTTACGTAGCGTGTAAAGTGTTTAGAAAACAGTCATAGGGATAGATAGTTCTCATCGTTACCAGAGTCCCCAGATGATTCGTGTTCTCTAATCCCATTGTAATTTGCTAAGCAAAAATCTGGAAGTCTTACTGAATTATCCCTATTATCATACTTCCATCCAATGCTAAAGGTAACTAATTTGTGGTTGCTGGTGTCAAGTTCCTAATTTCTTGGTTTGCCAGAACCAAAACAAGAAGGATATTTCCCCTTGTAGCTTCTGTAACAAACTGCTTTAAAAAAACAATCCTGAAGCACCTCAAAGAAGTCGTTAGACTCTAAATTCTCAGTCAAGTAATTCCAATTGATTTGACTAAATGTCCTCTAGAATTACTACGTTATCTTGCCTAGTAGCTCTAACAATTTCCTCCCAAAATAGTCTCTCTTGGTCCCTATCCGAGATTGGGGAACGGTATATCATGCCTAAAATTACATTTCCATGCCCCTTCGAAAATTCTACCCAGACAGACTCTGTATGTGTTCTTTCGTACTTTATACCCGTTTTTATACAACAGTTTAAGTATTCTCGGACATATTGTGCCACCCCACCTGTCTTCCCGTTACTTCTATCATTGTGGAACAACTTACAACCCAGAATGTGACATTAAACAAGCATGTCATGTTTCTTCTTAATGAACCACGTCTCGGTTATGGAAAATACGTCAATGCTACCAGCACTTGCAACTAATCTCAACTTATCTGTCTTGTTTATTGCGCTACGATTATTTTTATGATATATATTTAGTAACTCTCTCTATTCTTTTCCTTCCTGATCATTTCTGTTCCTCCGCTATTTATATTGCTGTCTTTATCATCTAGTGCCACTGGCCTTGCACTAATCACCCATAACTCCCCTTCATTCTGCCTATAACTGGTATCCTTGAAACTCAAAATATCTCTACCCTGATCATTTATCCAGCCTTATTCTGTTATACCTTATTTTATTTTTTCCCCTCGAACCCCCATACCACTAACTATTTCTAGTTTAAAGCTCTAACAGCTCCTTCCACTACACTGGGCAGTGGGCCAAATCATTGATTTTTCTGTATATTCACTACATCATCTGTCCTTTAATTGTTACTTTGGTGAATATATGGAAACGACATAATGCTCGTCTTCTTAAGACGATGTATTACATTCCAGAATGCTTCAGGTTTGACCTCGTGATGAGACTTAAGGTTTGTGCTGTAAACTGTTTAGAAAACATACTGGCTGAAGAATGAAACACTTGAGCAAAGCTTGGGAATCTTTACTGAGGAAACTTTTCGCCAATCAGTTGTTTCTTCAGTCGAATACGGAGAAAGATGATGAGAAGTTTGAGGTAATCATTCCCTCAGCCTGGAGTCGATGTGTTCGCTCCATCATTCTTGAGAAGAGTGCAGCATATGCTGGGTAAAGCGGATAATATACTGCAGTCAGGTGAGTAGAGGCAGCAGGAGGCGGAGTCACCACTGACAAGATTCTCAACATAAATGGATTGAACACATCGACTCCAGGCTGAGGGACTGATTACCTCAAACTCTTTCTCATCTGAAGAAGCCAAGGACTGGAGAAACGTTTCCTCAGGAAAGTTTCCCAAATATTACGCAAGTGTCTCATTCTCCAACTAAGGGTTTTCACACAGATTTAACAAGCGTAACACAGTGTTTCAGGGATATTACCAACACCTGCAGAGACGGGCAGTAATTGACAGCTTTACTGAGTGGTCAGAAGAACAAAAAATAGTTTAAATACATTCATCAACACTGGAGGAAAAAATAATTCTTTGTATTAATTATGCAATACAGAGAAATGAATAACATGTACACACGCATACAGATTTTCTGTATTATTTAAAGGAATTCTCAGAATGGTGCAGAATGAATGGGAGATTGCTCAACGTGCCAAGTGAATAAAGAGGCTGTACACGAGTTATAAACAAACGTGAAGAATTGAGACACTTGTGCAACATATGGGAATCTTTATTGAAGAAACGTTTCGCCACACAGTGACTTCTCAGTCCAATATAAAGCAGGAAGGTGTAAGGAGAGGAGTTTGAGGTAATCAGTCCTTCAGCCTGGAATTGAAGAATTCCTTGTATAAAGATCCCATGAAGTTGCAACTTCATGGAATCTTGATACAAGGAATTCTTCAACACTTGTCCAACCTTTGGACGAAGACCTACTTACACTAGTGGATGGTTCCACTGTGACCCCGCCTCCTCCTGCTTCCACTCACCTGACTACAGTATATAAGCCACTTATCTGGCCCTATGCTGTACTTCCTACAAGAGTGATGGACTGAACACATATATTCCAGGCTGAGGGACTGATTACCTCAAACTCCTCCTCTCCTTACACCTTCCTGCTTTGTATTGGACTGATGAAGTCAATGTAGCGAAACGTTTCTTCAATAAAGATTCCCATATGTTGCATAAGTGTCTCAGTTCTTCAACTTGTTGGTTTTTAAAACCATTTATCACATTAACAAACATGTGGGGAAAGAACACCGTGTCAGGCAGAAGGGAATAAGAGGACGTTTTGTCATGCAGAGAAAGTGTGGAAGAGCTTCAATGTCAGAGAAAGCGAGGGGAGGCATGCAGAAATATGCTAGCTGGAAACAAGTGCGTAAGGGGAAGGGGAAAAAGCTTTGAAGATTGTGTTATGGGGTGAGTGTGGTCTTATTCATGGGCACCGCCAGGGAAGAAATAGTATATATGGAAGAGCAGTGGGAAACAGTAAGTGGATGAAGACACGAGTGTTTGTAGAGAGAGAGAGAGATAGAGGGGACCATCATAGTTCCTAGTTCAGTTTATGCACTTTAGTGTTCGCTCGCCCTCGCACATGTACAGGCACGCAAATACAGACAAAAATATTCACACACACACGTGCATAACCATACATACAAACACATACAAATGCACACACGTACTTACACACACACACAAACGTGCATAGATGCGCATACAAACACACACACATATACACACACACATACACACATACACACACACACACACACACATACACACACACACACACACACACACACACACACACACACACACACACACACACACACACACACACACACACACACACACACACACACACACACACACACACACACACACCACACACACACACACACACACACACACACACACACACACACACACACACACCCCACACACACACACACACACACACACCACACACACACGGGCCTAGTGGCTAATCGACATGTGCCTACGACAAAATGATAACAAACACACACACACACACACACACACACACACACACACACACACACACACACACACACACACACACACACACACACACACACACACACACACACACACACACACACACACACCCCACACACACACACACACACCACACACACACACACACACACACACACACACACACACACACACACACACACACACACACCACACACACACGGGCCTAGTGGCTAATCGACATGTGCCTACGACAAAATGGTAACTAACACACGCACACGCACACTACACACACACACACACACACACACACACCACACACACACACACACACACACACACAAAACCCACAACACACACACACACACACACACATACACACACACACACGGTCAAGCACGTCAAGAAATTAGAGAAAGTGCAAAGGTGTGCAACAAGGCTAGTTCCAGAGCTAAGGGGATTGTCCTACGAAGATTGTTAAGGGAAATCGGCCTGACGACACTGGAGGACATGAGGGTTAGGAGAGACATGATAAAGACATACAAAATACTGCGAGGAATAGATAAGGTGGACAGAGACAGGATGTTCCAGAGATGGGACACAGACACAAGGGGTCACAATTGGAAGTTGAAGACTCAGATGAGTCAATGGGATGTTAGGAAGTATTTCTTCAGTCACAGAGTTGTCAGGAAGTGGAACAGTCTGGCAAGTAAGATAGTGGAGGCAGGAACTATACATAGCTTTAAGACGAGGTATGATAAAGCTCACGTAGCAGGGAGAGAGAGGACCTAGTAGCGATCAGTGAAGAGGCGGAGCCGGGAGCTGAGTCTCGACCCCTGCAACACACACACACACACACACAATAGCGTCTATGGGTAATCAAGCATAGGAAATCGAAGGGCAGAAAGCACGGCGAAGGTGAAAATTTTCTAGTGTTCATGCGATGGTATGGAAATTAGTGTATCAGTGAGGAGCAAGTGAGGGAAGATGCCAACACAAGGTACTACAGTAAGAGCATCACAACACAACACCTAACTGCAATGAATATTAAACAGAGAAAAGACTCGCTGAGTAAAGAAGATGAATTCGCGATAGGAATCACACCTTATAACTTGATAAAGCTTCATCTGACCGGTTTACAATATCCAGTGGCTGTGTGTGTTAAATATTACAAGATTCTAGGGAGAACTGGAATGTATACGTTGTCTATGTGATAAGGTTGTTGAACCCATTTCCAGCATCCTTTACTAGCACGATAACTTAGAAAACTTCAATCGTTAGAAAAAGAGGTGCCTCGTAATTGGACTAAAATGGAGAGTGAAAGTTAAGTGTGTAGTTTATTGTGGCGTGAAAAACAAACCTTCGATCTTAACTGGTCCCATCCCAAAACTTCTTCCGCTTCATGAAGAAATAACAATGAGTAAATTTGAGTCAGATGTAATAATATTTTAGGGTGACACTCGAGGCTTGAAGATTTGCTGATATAACAATTTTTACAGTAAACTCTCCATAATCTGGTACCCGAGTATCTGGCTCAGTTGCAGTTTCCTTTTGCAATATTCTACGCACATTATGAAATGACTCAGTACTTCTGATGATGTTCAACCTTCTCTTGTAGGGAGCCTCGAAAATAGGTTTTATGCAATGGTTATTTTCTATTTGCAACGGTGGTAATAGTAATAGTGCTGAAAGTGGAAGTAGAAATAGTGGTAGTGGTAATAGTAGTTGTAGTGCAGCAATGATAGAAATCAATATAAGAAGGAAGCAGAGGTAGAAGTGAAAAAAAGGGAAAATAACGACAAAGACTATAGTAGTAATGACGAAATAGTAGTAGTAGTAGTACAAGTAGTGGAGGTAACGCATGAGAACAGTGGGCCAATGTGACACTGGCCCACCGGAAGAGGGCAAAAACTGTGCGAAACATAACCTCTAAAAATGAGACACTTGTGCAACATTTAGGAATCTTTATTCGGGAAACTTGTCGCCAGTCAGTGGCTTCTTCAGTTCAATACAGACAAGAATTGTTGAAGATGAAGAGGAGTTTGAGGTAATCAGTCTCTCAGCCTGAAGACGACGTATTCAGTTAGTGCGGACAGGTGAGGGGAAACAGTATTTGCGGCGTAACTAATAAACAAAGCCAAATAATATTGCACAAGTGTCTTATTTAAGAACTTGCTGGTTTTCTAGAACCACTTATAATATAAGCTGCATAGGACACAACGCACCAAAGTGAAATATAAGAAAAGCTAAGAAAATGCGGAAGAAAGTAAGAGGTAAGGCGATAAGGCGGTAAAAGTCATGTAAAGTCACGAGTGTTCTGAAAATTATTTAGAACAATTAGCAGCGTAATGAGAAAGATGTTACTATTGCCATTATTACTACTACTATTACTGTTGCTATTCCATTCTTTTTTTCTCCCTCTTTTTATTCAGACTTCCGTCTTTCTTTGTCCGCAAGTACTCTTTCACTACTACCTTACCATTACATCTACAACTTTTAATACTACTGCTGCTACCTTATCACTACTACTACAGCTACTACACTGCTACTACCTTTACTAGCACTATTTCAGCCTCTATTCTATGTCCTCCTTTCTCTCTTCAGTGTGACTTATCAATGTTCCAAATCAGTCCAACACGGCGCCATTGCTTGTCTCCCTCCTAAGTGCGGGTTATTTGTGTATTGTGATTAATGTGTATAATTAACTCTGGGCGAATTATTTTAATAATTATCGTCTACTCGATAAATATTGCAGCAGTAAATTTCCGTGTATAAAATAAAAAAACTATCCAATACTCTCCAACAAATATTTTTTTTTACACTTTGAAAACACTTTATCTACGAATTTCTAACCGGAAATATAATTCAATAGGTGGATTTAAACTCCGAGAAATAGTGAAAGATTTTCTGAGATGAAAATCCAGTCGGCAACAATAAAAAAAAATGTTTTTTTTAATTTATCTTTGAATGATTGACTAAATATTTTCATTGGTTGACTGACAACATTATATTGCACTTCAGATTCTGAAGAAAAGAAAACAGTAAGGAAGCAAGGAATGTATTATTTCGGCTTTGCCTTTGCTTGTTAGTCCATAGTGATGATGATGATGATGATGATAGCTGCACTCGTTATATTTATATGAAAACATTAATTATATTCATAGTATCTGTCTTTAAATATATTCCCCCATTACTACTTTCCATAGTAATAATTTCTGTTTTTCCTTATACCCCTATTAATTTCCACAGAAATAATATGTCTTATATTCCCATTAATTTCCATGGTAATAATATTTGTTTCGATACACCCTAATCAATTTCTATAGCAATAATTTCTGTCTTTCCATATACTTCCATTAATTTCCATAATAATAATAATGTCTGCGTTTCCATGTTCTCCCATGTGATTTTCTTCCCTATTTGTTTCAGTGACTATAAATTCCAATAATTATTGTCTCTTTCCACTTCTTCCCTCTTCTTCACCATCTTCTGCAAGTTATATGAGCTATGCATGAAGCAGTGCCTCATAATCCCTCCCCGGGATAATTTCCATAGTAATGAGAAACATTGCTTGAGAATAAAAAGTCGTTCCTTAGGTGCCTGTTAAGTCCCCTTGCATGGTAAAAATGCAAATAGAGGCGAAAGTTTGGGAAGATAAGGAAATTTCACGAAAATTGTATATATTCTTCAGGAGCGGAAAGTTGAACACCCTACGGGAAATTTTATCTGTTCAGCTGTTCAGATTTATTTACATGTTATGTTTGACCATCTAGAAGTATGGATACAATTCGAGTTACTTGAAAAATCAAACCACAACTTTCCAACCAAGGAAACTGAAGTTTTGAAGTTACCTTTAGTGTAATAATTAAAAATGGAACGTTAGAAAGTTACAAAGAATGTTTACTATTTCTTCAGGGCGCTGAAACTTCAGGAGATCTTAATATTAATTTATTGTTCAGTATTAATTGTGATAAGCTTGATAGTGTTGTGTTGAATATTTCGGTGAAAACTTTTGTATTACCAGGGTTAAATAAAACATGTTTAGAAATGGAAATGTTATGTCTTCAACACGATCAGAACAAGAACGCCTAAACCAATGGATGTTCTGTTGTACTCAACGGAAGCAGTGTTCACTCATCTGTTTGTGTTTCTTGGATCGAGTTTCAGTTCATGGCCCCGCCTCTGTGCTGGTCATGACTAAACTGATTCTTTTCTGGCATCAAGAGCCCCTATTGTACAATTTCCTGACTGTGCAATCTCTTAGGCTTAAGAAATACTTGCTAACATCCCTGTGATTCATCTGAGTTTTCAGTTTTTGTTTTTTACTCCCCAAACACACTGTTCCTGTCCTAGTTCTAACCTTGTGGAGCCCCACTCGTCACATGTAACTAGTCCGACACTTCGACACGTACCATCACTCATTGTTTCCTTCCTGTTAGTTATTCCCTAATCCATTGTAGTGCCTTTCTGTTATTCCTGCCTGTTTCTCTCCTTGTCAATTGTGTGGTACTATGTCAAAAGCATTCCCACAGCCAAAAATATGCAGTTTGCCCATCCCTCTGTCTCCTGCGTTATTTTGTTACCTTTTCGCAGAATTATAATAGGTTTGTGAGATATGATTTACCATCATCTGTAAAGACTGCTGGTTGCCTTTAAGAACAACTCTTTAGGTGCACCACTACTCTTCTGATAATCTTCATAACATTGCATTCAATGCATGTCAGTGACGCTTAAATATCGCGACAATAATTACTGTTTCACACACCTTGCAGTTGCCCTGAGATGATGGAACTGTTCCTCTGCTCCTTTCCTCAGGACCCAGGGAGAGATGTTACCTGGTCCTACTGTCTTTGAGGTATCTACATCACACAGTAACTTCTTCACAACTCTGTACACTTTCAGTTTTTCCCTCCCCTTTCTTGTTCTGTCCCTCTCGAGGTACACCAGTGATACTGTCCTGTCTGCCCTAACCGTGGATTCTGATGCATGATCATGTCTGCCGGTACATCTCTTGTGAGGGTCACTTTGAAATGCATTTTTACTCCTCAGGTAATTTAAAAAGGTATTTTAAAAAGTGGTCATCTTCCCCACACGTAAGCTTGATAATAGTTTGAACCACATCTTTAACTGTCGTGTGTGTGTGTTTGTGTTTGTGAAAATAAATTTAAGAAGGTAATCACTGACTGTAGCTTATTTTGACAGGAAAAGTTTTGTAACATACATAGACGCCTAGTGTCTATGTATGTGAACAATAAGTGAAGATATTAGTATCTTCACTTATTGTTAAAGAGAAACCTTAATTGGTAATAAGGATGTAAGCAATGAAAGAGATCACTGTGTCTTTAGGAATTCCTAGAAAAAAAGCTAATATATATATATATATATATATATATATATATATATATATATATATATATATATATATATATGCAAAAATATCACAGTAAACAGGTGATATCAAAATATGCAAGACAACCACTATGAAAAATAGAAGAATTCAAGCGCTTTCGTGACTACTCACATTATCAAGGAGTAGTCACGAAAGCGCTTTGAATTCTTCTATTTTTCATAGTGGTTGTCTTCATATATATATATATATATATATATATATATATATATATATATATATATATATATATATATATATATATATATATATATATATATATATATATATATATATATATATATATATATATATATATATATATATATATATACATACTGTAAGAAGAAGGCGTTTGACACAGTTCCACACAAGAGATTAGTGCAAAAGCTGGAGGACCAGGCAGGGATAACAGGAAGGCACTCCAAACTCCAATGGATTAGGGAATACCTGTCAGGAAGACAGCAGCGAGTCATGGTACGTGGCGAGGTGTCAGAGTGGGCGCCGGTGACGAGTGGGGTTCCATAGGGGTCAGTCATAGGACCGGTGCTGTTTCTGGTATTTGTGAACGACATGACGGAAGGAATAGACTCCGAAGTGTCCCTGTTTACAGATGATGGAAAGTTGATGAAGAATTCAATCGGACAAGGACCAGGCAGAACTACAAAGGGATCTGGACAGGCTCTAAGCCTGGTCCAGCAATTGGCTCCTGGAGTTCAACCCCACCAAGTGCAAAGTCATGAAGATTAGGGAAATGCAAAGAAGACCGCAGACGGAGTACTAAAATATCGTTGCATCATTATTGTTAATAAAACAAAGATTTACCTTTGAAGAAGAGCAAAAAGGCACAATACCGTAATTGGAACAATAAGAAAATAACTCGGGCATAGGAGAGGGAGCTTACGACGACGTTTCGGTCCGACTTGGACCATTTACAAAGTCACACTAACAGAAAGGAGAGAAGGAGGGAGTATATATAGGACAACAGACAGGAACGGGACAAAAGAGGTAGTAGAAAGGTATTAGTAGTAGAGTCCGTCAAAGGCCAAGAAAAAGGTGCACTGCAGGAGAGCTAAGGACCCACAAGGGGTTTGAACAAAAACACAGGGGAGGGGGAAGAAAAGGACTAAACACCCAAGACAGAAGAAATAAAACCAAAAGAAGAAAGGGGAAAAAAGGAAAGGGGAAGAGGGAGGAGAAAAAAACTCAGGTTAAGTCACGGGTGTTCGTAAATTTTTAGCATTTTACAATGTAATGGGAAAGGAAGGCATCTACAGAGAAAAAGCCAAGACTAAGATTCATACAAAGAAAGTTGTGTATAAGGGAGGATTCAACCAGAAGGCGACTGTGAAAGTTAGAAGTAGGGTAGGCAGTTTTAGCAGAAGACCAGTCAATAAGATGACTTTGATCTCTGACATGACATAAAATAGCATTGTTGGTGTCATGAAGACTAACACTTCTTTTGGGCTCATTGAGTCTATCAAAAAGAGAACGGTCAGTTTCTCCAAAATACTGAAGATTACAAGAGGAACATGAAATAGAGTAGACACCAGGAGAAACTATAGAGAGAGGAGAGGTACGAACTAGATTCGTGCGAAGTGTGTTTGTCTGGCAAAAAGTAAGTTTGATGTCTAAAGAACGGAGAAAGTTGTCGAGATTAGAAAGACTGGAAATATAAGGAAGGCAGAGTACAAGAGATTTCCCAGGAGTAGAGTGTTTGGGAGAGAAGAAAGTCCGTTTAGCACGTGAGAAGGCAGAGTCTATAAAACGGGAAGGGTACCCAAGGCGAGAGAATGTATTGCAAAGAGAGGAAATTTCCGAGTCAAGGAACTGAGGATCACAAATGCGGAGAGCACGGAGAAAGAGATAAATAACACTTTTCTTGACAGACAAAGCATGATAATAAAAACAGTGAATGTACATGCCACTGTGCATAGGCTTGCGGTACACTGAAAAAGCTAAACCTGTATCTGAGCGGTGGACATGAACATCAAGGAAAGGAATAAAAAAATTAGATTCCCATTCAGCTTTAAACTTAACGGAAGGGCAATATTATTAAAGGCATCGAGAAATGGTTGGAGGAGATTAGAGTCATGAGGCCAAAGAGCAAAGATGTCATCTACATAGCGGTGCCAAAGTGGAGAGGCGCACATCACTAGTAGGGAGAAGAATAGTGAGATACAGGAGAGCCCATAGCGACACCGAAGGATTGAGAATAATATTTGCCTTGGAAGGAAAGGAATTTGAGTGCACACCGTTATCAATTTGCCCTTTCTTCTCTTAAATCTAATACTAACATTGCCAACCTCTCTTCTGACAAAGACAATTCGGTAGTTATCTGATAGCGAGGATTACCTCCGTCATGCTCTCTGACTCACGTACCTACACTCCTCTCGTTTCCAACCCTCTTGATCGCATTAAGAGAACTTTCAACAAGAAAATAAAGACACTCCGACTTCTGTCCTGCTGACTGACCTTGTTCAACGTTTTCGTGTCGTTTGTCCTCTGCCTTATTTCTATGGCCTTCCCAAAACTAATAAACCTGATATTCTTCATCGTCCCATCATATGATCTAGAGGTTCTTTCTCTTGTTCTCTTGCTTCTTGGCAGGCCAAAACCCTTAGTCCCTTTTTTTGGTACTTTTTATGCTGCCCACCATCGTCATTTTCAAGACTTCATCGAACGTGTTCGCCCTCTGACCTGTATGATGCTTAGTCTTGACGTTGAGTCCCTCTTCACTAATGTCCCGCTTGATGATGTCCTTAATTTTTTCTGAGAGAAGTCGAATGAAGGGTGACTTCATCTCCCGATACCTAATAATGACTTATTCATCTTATTCGCCTTTGTGTGGACTCAAATTTCTGTTAGTGGGACTTTGTAAATGATCCAAGTCAGATCGAAACGTTGTCATAAACTCCTCTCTCCTAGGTACGGGGTATTTGTTTATTTACCTGTCATCATAAGTGTTAATGAGACAAAAGGATTCAACTCTCATCATAAGTGTTCGTGAAACAAATGGAAAATACCAGCAATCCTGCCAGAGTAACAATCTTTTAACATACATCTGTTTCACACACATATCCAGTCTACATAATTTGGATTCCTGAGTAACCTGTCACAAATTATGTTACATCTTTTGTTCATTTTATGTTATTGTGGAGTCTATCTTACTGACCGTAATAAAACTACAATCTACCAACTCTCACGCAGCGATAATTATTTATCTTCCTGTTTCTTATAATATCGTCATGAAAAAATAAAATGACATAACAAAATGGATACTTATGTCTTGAATAATCAGTCACGTTCAGACGATACATTTTGAACATTTGAATGGTAGAAAGATTACTTTTGCTGTGTCTGCATCTATTGCACACACAGCAAGAGAAATGAGAGAGAGAGAGAGGGGGGAGAGATAATACATCACAGCACCAGAAGTTGATCATAAAAGTCGACCACTTGCCCAAAAGTTACAATTCTCTGTCATTCATTTGGTAAAAGTTATAATGACCTTCCCTATGACTCACATCAAACATCTATCCTCTTATTATCTCTCCTCTCCTGTCTTCTCTACACAGACTCTTTCCCACAGCTCTAGTCTGGGTCACAGTTCCTGTCCTTGACGGAGACTTCAATATTAATTCGGTTTCCGAATCTTTCCAATTACAAGTTCCGTAGCTGAGCGGACCTGCTAATCCCTGGCACACGGTTCAAGCCCCCTTCCATCTCTCTCTCTCTCATTCTCTCTTTCTCTCTCATATTATTTTTTTATTAACATATCGGCCGTTTCCCACCAAGGCAGGGTGGCCCGATAAAGAAAAACTTTCACCGTCATTCAGTCCATCACTGTCTTGCCAGAGGCGCGCTTAAACTACAGTTATAAAACTGCAACTTTAACACCCCTCCTTCAGAGTGCAGATACTGTACTTCCCATCTCCAGGACTCAAGTCCGGCCTGCCGGTTTCCCTGAATCCCTTCACAAACATTACCCTGCTCACACTCCCAACAGAACATCAAGTCCTATAAACAATTTGTCTCCATTCGCCCCTATCTAACACGCTCACGCATGCTTGCTGGAAGTCCAAGCTCCTCGCACACAAAACCTCCTTTACCCCTCCATCCAACCTTTCCTAGGCCGACCTCTACTCCGCCTTCCCTCCACTACAGATTTATACACTCTAGAAGTCATTCTATTTTGTTTAATCAACTCTACATGTCCGAATCCCACAACAACCTGTACCTTCCCCACCAAACTACCTGCGCCTCCCTCACCCAAATCCCAGTGACACCCCTACAGCCCTACCAGGCCACCACGGTCAAGTTCACTACCTTCCACGCACCATACCCACCCAGCATGTCGTACTCCACTCCTACAGTCTACTTAGCAAGATGAATGCCAGTCAGGAGGAAGCGAGCAGCCAGGGAAATGGCACGGCTGGCAATACTAGGAGAGGCAAGTGTCGGTCGTGTTTACAGCTTCGTTGTCTCAACTCTAATGGTTTCCTCCTCAAACATGGTAGCTGCCGTGTTTCATGATGTCCCCTGTGGAAAGTGATAACCCAGAGCCACTTCAGGCACCTGAACCCACTCCAACAGATCTCATCTCATCAGATAATATCTTGGAAGCAATTAAAGCAACAGGTACCAGGACACTCACACATATTCCCAAAGCAGCCCATCCACACGCAGCTGGGAAACTTACAGACCTCTTAATAAAAGTAAACGATGGTTCTGCTATCCTAAATGCTCCACCAACCATCAAGGCATGGCACAACTTGATGGCACAACTTGCTAGTTTTTGGCAATGTCTGTTTAGCTCTGCCAGAAAGAAGGGGAAAGAGGCTAGCCTCAATGATCATTAAATCCTTGAGAGACTTTCCTAGAGCTGATAACCTCATTCGCCTTCCCCATCAATACAGAAATGGGAGAGGCAGAACCCCCACTCACTCCACTGACGGCGAAAAAATCAGAGTCCAGGTGAGCAAGAAAATTGAATAGGGCAACACAGTGGGAGCATTCAGAATTATCACCAGTGAAGATACAATTGCCCCCAGGGATGCTGACACTGCTGAAGCACTTAGAGGAAAGCACCCTGCCAGGGAAACCATGGGCACCAACAGTTCCAACACCTCTGTCCCCACTGTGGAACCATTGATTGTGCGAGACTCAGACATTTACAAAGCAATAATGTCATTCCCGTCCGGCTCTGCTGGGGTTACACTGGAATAAGGTCACAGCATTTAAAGGAAATGGTTAATCCAGTAATCGGGGAGATTGCAGAGACACTGCTTTCAGAGATCACAAGGTTCATCAACAATTCCTTGGCTGGTCTGATTCCTGACGAAATTAAACCTTTCATTTTTGGTGCATCACTTTGTGCCCTTAAAAAGAAGGATGGACGAATTAGGTCAATTGCAGTTGGCAACACTTTTCGCCGCCTAGTTTCCAAAGCTGCTGTCCGAAGTATTCGCGCAGAGGCAGCCATGATGCTTCAACCAAACCAGCTTGGCTTTGGGGTCTCTCAAGGAAGTGAAGCAGCAGTTCATGCAACAAGGGCGTATATCGACAACCTGCCTGAGGACAATGCAGTGGTAAAATCAGATTTCAAGAATGCATTTAATCTCCTGAAAAGAGACGTGGTATTAGCAGCTGAACAAGTACATTTTCCTGGTCTCTTCCCTTTTGTTTCAGCTGGATATAGCAAGGAATCAATGCTCCTGTTTGGAGAGCATGAAATCACATCATCAGAGGGTGTCCAGCAAGGGGATCATCTCGCCCCATTTCTCTTCTGTATAGCAGTTAGGGAAATCACAGTCAGACTGACCAGTGAGCTAAACATCTGGTTCCTGGATGATGGCACACTAGCAGGTACAAAGGAGTCCCATCTAGATGACCTTACACAGGTGATGACACGGGGACAGGAAATGGGTCTCATCCTGAATCCATCGAAATGTGAAATCATCTGTCAATCAACAAGTGATAGAAGTAGTGAGATCAAAACTACCAGGAGCATCAGTCATTGCCACCACAAATTGTGTCTTGCTTGGGGCACCCCTAGGAAGCGATGCCATTGACACAATTCTCAGGAAGAAACTGGAAGAATTGAGGAGAATGGAACAACGAATAGGCAATCTTGACACCCATGATGCCTTGTACCTTCTCACAAAATGCTTGAGTCTGCCCAGGTTGACATATTTCCTAAGATGTGCACCTTCATATGATAACCCTATACTGCACGAAGATGGGCAGTGGGATCAAGCTACACTTCCAGTCAGACTAAGAGGCATTGGTGTCCGCAAGTCATCACACATTGCGATACCTGCTTTATTGTTCTCATGCATTGCATCCAGAGGGCTTCTAGCAGCGATTCTCCCTGAACATCTTAGGGACAAGATTCAAGTCCATGACCAAACGTTTGTTGATGGAGCCAGGACCTTCGATGATCTAACGGGCTCTGAAACCAGACCTGCTCCCCCCAACAACTACAAACAGTCACACTGGGATGGCCCAATAGTAGAGAATATAGCCTCAACAATGCTTCAGAGTGTGTCAGGGAAGGATAGAGCCCGCTTCCTGGCAGTGAGAGCTCCTCATGCAGGGGATTTTCTGTTGGCTGTTCCAAACTCCAGCCTTGGCACACGCCTCGACCCACAGACCATCCGCAATGGTGTTGCCCTTCGACTTGCCGCCCCTATTCTCGCCGAACACAGGTGTATTTGTGGCAGTGAAGCAGCAGACCGATTCGGGTACCATGATCTTGTGTGTCGTAAATGCAAGGGAAAGATTGCAAGATATGAAGAGGTTAATAACATCAAGAGGAGCCTCACAACAGCCGGATGCCCAGCAGTAAGGAAGCCACCCCAACTACGCAGATCTGATGGCAGCCAAAAGCGTCCAGATGGTATCACCCTTCAAGCCTGGACAGACGGCAAGCAGGTGGTGTGGGACTACACATGTGCATCTACCTTGGCTGATACCTATCTCCAATACACCAGGGAGGAAGGAGGGGCAGCTGCTAGTTTCAGGGAGTCCCAAAAGTCGAGAAAATATGGAGAACTTGCCCATCATTATATGTTTGTTCCCATAGGCTCTTAGACCCTTGGCTCATGCGGAAAGAGTGCATATAAGTTCCTCAAGGATCTAGGCAAAAGACTCAACAGGGAAACTAGGGATCCCAGGGCAGCTAGTTTTCTGTTCCAGCGACTCAGCGCTGCTGTTCAGATGGGTAATGACTGCTGTATTTTGGGCACGCGCCCCAGCTCTGAGGAGCTGCATGAGATTTTCGAATTATAATCAGTAACAAACACTTAACAATATGAACTAGACATGTATCTCTCACACCTTAAGTACTGTATATGCCATCTTTAAATGTATATATATATATATATATATATATATATATATATATATATATATATATATATATATATATATATATATATATATATATATATATATATATATATATATATATATCAATGAAATCACGAAACAAGTGATTTTAAATCATTTAACAAACTGCGGCATGCCAGGATTCGACCCTACGAACATTGTACCGCCTCCAGAGACAACACAATGTACGCATCACCTTACCACTGGGCCACCGGCACCCCGCAGGGCGGAGTCCTCAGCCCAACTCTCTTCAACGTGCTCATGCATGAGCTGGTGCAGCTGACGTTCTCAGCAGGCACCCGACTGCTCAGCTACGCTGATGACCTGGCACTCATTGTCATCGGGAAACCCGGACTGTTGCGCAAAGCCCAACGCGACCTCAGCCTGCTAGATACCACCTGCCGTCGCCTTGGCCTCAAGATCTCGGCGGAAAAGTCCAAGGCCATGATCTTTCGTGCCAAGGTGCCTGATACCAGGCTGAAGATCTCAGACATCAACCTGGACTGGGTCAGCAGTTACCAATATCTTGGTATATGGATTGACAGCCGACTCTCCTTCCGCAAGCATGCAGAGCATGTCAGGAGCGTGCCATGCAACGTGTCACGGCCATGCGTGCCATGGCCAATCCTAGGACTGGTGCCAGCCACGATATTCTCCGGATGTTCTACGTGCAGGCGGTGCGCTCGCTAGTCGACTATGGTGCAATCACCCTGACCCATGCTCATCCCTCATGCCTCAAGCGCCTCAGCGTTGTACAAAATGCTGCGGCTCGGGTCATGCTGGGGGCTCCGGGCTGGACGAACACAGTGACTCTGAACAGAGGCCCAACTTCAGCCCCTAAGTGACAGGATCGCCCTTGTTGCTGCAAGGAGGTTGGCCAAATTTGTCCAGCTACCGGGTGGTGAGCGCCTGCTGAGAGACCTCCTTGACCGTCAGCGAGGCGACTTCGCAGGAGGCCGTGTCCGACTATGGTTGTGGTCGGCTGCGGAAGTGACACAGGAGCTCCTGCCCATGCCGCTCCTCGAGGACAAGGGATGCGACCGGCCAGTCGATGGGTACACCGTGCCACCGCCATGGGCACCAGAACCTGTCGTAATCCACCTTGCAAACCTGCCAGCCAGCAAGCGTCACTGTCCACAGCACGTGCTGCAGCGGTGGGCAGCTGCAAGCATTGCTGCAGCGGAGCATCCCGGGTGTGCAGTGTACTACACTGATGGATCAAGAGACCCCGAGGCCGGCCGCACGGGTTCCGGGATATATTACTCCTCCCTAACGGTCGGCTGGCGCCTCCCAGACCACTGCAGCATCCTACAGGCAGAACTCCACGCCATCCAGAGGCCATCCAACATGCGCTCCTGGAACACCACCAACCTCCAGTCATCCACGTCGACTCCAGGGCGGCGATACAGCCATCATGCATAGGGAGCCCAAGGATAACATTCGGCTCCTCACCGCCATCAGAAGAGACCTACATTCACTTGACGAGCAGGGCCGGCAAGCAACAATCAATTGGATACCAAGCCACATCGACCTTGCTGGGAATGATGCGGCGGATGGGGCGGCTAAGTCTGCCACACTTGCGGCCCAACCTGCGACTACAATTGCCATTAGCCGCAGGCAGGTGCACCTGGGGCAGCTTCGGCAGCCAGACGCCCACTACCAGCACCGGGAGCATCTCGGAGCCGGCACTGGTATGACAGAGCGACACGTAGGAGCCCCACCAAACATGAGGAAACTGAACAGGGAGCTGCAAGTCAGCGTCCACCGCCTGCGCCTCGGCTACCCTACTGCAAAGCGCCTTATCGAACGCGTTAGTGAGGAGCTTTGCCGTCACTGCGACCGGATGGTTCCAAAGCCTCTAGTTCACTACATGCTTGACTGTCCTTCGACAACGTCCATTCGCCGCAGGCACTTCCGATGGCACCTGGGGATCTGACCCGCGAGGACAAAGCAGCCCGGCTGGTTTACTTGGCCACCCATGATTGGAGACACTGCTCCCAGTCCTAGCCACCCACCCGCCCCTCGATGACGACGCCGGAGAACCCCGACGACGACCAAGACTACCCACTACAGCTATTCTTTTTCTCACTTCCTTCTTTCTTATAAGAACATAAGAACATAAGAATGGAGGAGCACTGCAGAAGGCCTACTGGCCCATACAAGGCAGGTAGAACCACAGCCTGAAGTACCAAGATCTGCTGATGAAGATGCGACGTCAGAAGACACTCCCCATCATGGGGAGCCACAGCAAGAAAGAAAGAATAAGATGACACCCTCTACCCAGGGGGCCAATGCCGGGTCACCATTTGAGAAGACCCGGGCCGGATGTACCGGCGAACATACAACAACAACAACAACAACTGGGCCACCGATCCTTCAAAAATCACGCATGTTGAGGCGGGTATTCAAACAGGAGGAGACTGAAATTAATCTTTGAGATACCACTGCCACGAGTGTTCTCGGATCACGAGAAAAACATGTAGCTTGGCTGCATGCGTGATTTTTGAAGGATCTCTGGAGGTGGTACAATGTTCGTAGGGTCGAATCCTGGCCTGCCGCAGTTTGGTAAATTATATATATATATATATATATATATATATATATATATATATATATATATATATATATATATATATATATATCTATATATATATATATATATATAATATACACATACCCACATTTTTCATGACGTACATGGGAAACAAATAATGTTGTGTGTATTGTGTTTGTGTGTATTGAAGACAGTGTGAACAATATATAGAGTGTAAAGTCCATGTGTAGTATTCCCTCACTCCTCTCCCTGGCTACCCCCACCCAACAACCTGCGCCTCCTCACCCAAATCCCAGCGACACCCCTCAAGCCCTACAAGGCCACCATGGTCAAGTTCACTACCTTCCACGCACCTTACCCACCCAGAATGTCGTACTCACTACAGTCTACTTAGCCAGATGAATGCCAGTCAGGAGGAAGGAGCAGCCAGGAAATGGCACGGCTGGCAATACTAGGAGAGGCAAGTGTCGGTCGTGTTTACAGCTTCGTTGTCTCAACTCTAATGGTTTCCTCCCAAACATGGTAGCTGCCCTGGTTCAGGATGTCCTCCTGTGGAAAGTGATAACCCAGAGCCACTTCAGGCACCTGAACCCACTCCAACAGATCTCATCTCATCAGATAATATCTTGGA
>WNWK01006738.1:0-102166 GCA_009830355.1 Cherax destructor | reverse complement strand
TAGGGGCTGGGACGTTGTGTAGTTTTAAAAATAGGTTAGATAAATACATGAGTGGGTGTGGGTGGGTGTGAGTTAGACCTGACTAGCTTGTGCTAATAAGTCAGATTCCGTACTAATTCTTTAAGTGGAAGTGACCTGACTACCTGGAGTTTACCTGGAGAAGGTTAGCTCCAGGTGGTCAGGTCTAAGCCGGTAAGTGATGGACCTGCCTCGCATGGGTCAGTAGGCCTGCTCCAGTGTTCTTTTTTTCTTATGTTCTTATGTTCAACAGTAGGAGGCCTTGGCCTCCTACTGTTGTTTGGTGGGTTATACATCAATGCAATTACTACCTTGGGATCTCCAGAATGAAGAGTTCCTATTGTGTAGTCTCTTTCTTCTCCTCTGTTTCCTCTTTCCAGCTCATCAAAATCCCATCGGTTTTTGATGATCAGTGCCACTGCTCCACTCCCTCTATTCCCTCTGTCTTTCCTCAGGATCTGATATCCTGTTGGAAAGATGGCATCTGTTATCATTCCTGTGAGCTTGGTTTCTGTGAGAGCTATGATGTCCGGTGATGCTTCTTTGACTCTTTCATGTCATTGCTCCCACTTATTCGTTATTCCATCAGCGTTGGTGTACCATACCTTCAGTTTCCTCTCCAACACTGTGTTCTGGGGGTCTGTGAGGGTGGGGGACCTGGCGGTGTGTTGTGTTATTCTACGGTGCGGTGTAGTGTGGGGTCGGGGCTGTAAGTGTGGATTGTGGTTTGTGTCGGGACAGCGTATTTTGTTGTTGGATTCTAAAGGTGGTTCTGTGTGTGCTTGCGCTTGTTGCTCTGCCCTGCTCTGGTTTTCCTCTGCTGATTCTGTCCTTGTCTCTCTTCCTTGCCTCTCTTCCTGTGTGTGTGTGTACTCACCTATTTCTGGTAGCACGGGTCGAGTCTTAGCTCCTGGTCCCCCTTTTTGCTGCTCCAAGAGCCTTATCGTACCTCTTCTTGAAGCTATGTGTGTAGTCACCAAGATGTAATTGCAGATCTTGGCCACACCTTATTATCTAAAATCGACTGCATAATTAATTCCTAACTTCATAGGCCATATCCTACCTACTCTTGAAACTGTGTATTCAATTTACCACTTTCCACTTATTTACTACCGCTGAGACGGAGAAAGTTTTTTCATATATATCTGTTTTTAGTGTCCATCTATGGCATCTTCTTGCCCTTGCGCCTCTCATTTTAAAAAGAATGTCCCTATCTCTTCTCATAAATCCTCTGAGTATCTTATATGTCGTAATCATGTTTCCTCTAGTCAGACTCTCGTCTGAAGTTATCAGGTTCATTTCCTTTAGTCTCTCTTAAAAACTCAATCCTCTTATTTCTTGGAATAGTCTTGTGTCAGACCTCTGGATCTTTTCAAGATACTTGACGGGGGGATGGTTGATGTGGGGGGGTTGGGGGGCGGGTCCAGGTGGTGCTGCATGTGTCATTTGACATGTTGAAAGTGACTTTCACCAAAACATTTTTTTCAATAGGTGTCATTTGTAGTTTCTCACTTCAAATGCTGCATTCAATTACTCTCTCTCTCTCTCTCTCTCTCTCTCTCTCTCTCTCTCTCTCTCTCTCTCTCTCTCTCTCTCTCTCTCTCTCTCTCTCTCTCTCTCTCTCTCCCAAATTTTAATAACCTTGCATATAATTGTTTAACACTTTTCCATCTTAAACACGTATGTTCTCGCCATCTCCCTCTGTCCGTGAGGTGCTCCTTGATCTCACGTAGCACTTTATTTTGTATCTATACTTGCTTTTTTTAATTTGTGAATAATTTATCATGCATCACTCTGTCAAACTGCCTCCTACAAATTTTTTTTTTCCATTATTTTATCATAATACGAAGAACTTGTCAAGTTCCCTGTTAAAGACACCCAGAGGTTTTCTGATAATTTCTTTATTGCATGGAGGGATGACGTGCAAAGGTCGGAGACCTGTGACTTGCATCGATTTCTTAGTGTTCTTGTCGCGCCCTGGTTTTTAATAGAGAAATTTCATAAGTTAGAAATGCATGACATTTCCTTCCTAAAGTCTCTCGCCTCTAAGTACTCAACCAAGTCTTTAATGAACATCTTTTCCAATACTTTGGAGATGATACAAGAAAGTGATACTAGCCAGTAATTCCGTCCCTCTTGTCTGGCCCCTTACTTGTACACTGGAACCTCGTTTAATGTCTTCCAGCTGCCCAGTAAGTTTCCCGTACTAAATGTCATGTAAACTACAGCTTCAGAATCACACTGTTCTTCCGCTTTTCATATTCTTTTATTATTATTATTACTTCCTTCTAGCTTGATGATTAACCCTGCTTTCTGGCACCATCCCTGTCTTCTTAACAAATACCTCTTTAAGTCTTCTGCTTAATTTCTCACAAACATCTTTGTTAATACCCCTTCCTTCTTTAACTGCTTATGCTGCTGTTCATGAGTTTTTATCTATGATTTGGATTTTACTGCTCTGTCATTCTCTAATCGACGTTCTGCTTATTATCTCATACTTGAATACTCGTTCATTGCTATTCTGCTTTCCTCCATATTCTCTGTTATCTGTGTTTCCTAATTTTTCCATCCATCTATCCTTCTTTTTCTGTCTTCTACAGTTTTGTTTGAACTTTCTGATAGAAATAAACCATGCTGTTGCCTTCATACACTTCCTGGCCATGTTATCTATCATATCATCACTTGTCAAACCATTGAGTTCCATATTCTACTGAATCCCATTTAGATAACCTCTCATCTCTGCAAAGTTTCCTCTACTCAATTCTGGTTCATTATTTGTACCCCTTCTTCTATTCTCTCTTCTCTCTCTTCTACCAACTATTCATAACAAAGTACTGTGTGGCAACTAGCACCCACTGGTACTCAGTATTGAATTTTATGCAAAAACAGATTTATATATGGTGAAAAACCAGGTCAAGGTGAGCTTATCCGACCACTGCCTTTCTTCTTGTGGTTTCCTTTATATGATGGTCCCAGTTCTCCAAGGTCAACTTTCCTGTTTCAAAATGCCTGCGATCAAAAGCTCTGTTTAGATATTCAGAATGTAGAGGGCATGAGGGAGCGAGGAAGGGAGAGGTGCAACTGTGATGAGAAGAGAACAAGAAGAATGAGGTATGGAAGAAGATTGGAATGGTGGTGTAATGGAATTAGGAGACAAATTGATTGGATGGAAGTAAAGAGAGAATAGAAAAGTGAGTGGAATTAAGGGAAAGGTAAGGTGGAGCTGAGGATAGGAACAAATTGTTGCTTATTACTCATGATTGTTGATTATGAGTGTAGTTAGTGAAAGATAAGAGTAGTGGGGGAGAAGGTGTTTGGATGGGAGGTGAACTTAGGGAAGAGAGAGAGAGAGAGAGGTTGGATAGAGGATGAGGGGAAGCTGTAAGCTGGTTACTGGTTGCTACTCCTGGTTGTTGGTTCTAAATTCTCTGGCCGAACTGAATCTTGCAACCACCACTCCTGCTTATGTTCGATCTTATGTTCGATCTCTCTTAATAAATTATCAGAGTTACTTTCCTACTAATTTATTAAACATTTATTATTTATATGTGAGAGATTATTTTCACTGGTCGTCGTCATTCTCTGTTGCACAATCCCAATTTGGAATAACTGTGATCTCAAGTTTTGCCTTGTCTAAATCTATTGCTGCTAACAAAACATCTGTCTTATTTTGATCTCTTTTACTACTATTTTGGGTTACCCTGGCTGCCCAAAAATCATTAAGAGCTCGATATTTTTGTTGCATTCGCCAGCTTTTGTGTCTATTCATTCATAACAATCTAAATTATTTTGCCATTAACTCAGCTGTATTTATTATTTCTAAGAGGTTCCATCTCCTAACTGATCCCATTCTTTCATTTCAAACAATACACTTTCCATCACTCACCATAGTTAGTTCATTTCCCATTCACTTCACCTCCCATCTTAGTATGTCGCCTGGTTCTTTCTCGAAATCTCTTCTTAATTCATTATAATGTTTTCTGCCAATTTCCACCCTCATTTTAATTACTGACCCTTCAGTTAAGATATCCAGTATCTTAGAGAATCTCAACATACACGTCACAGTAATTCTGGCACTGCTTTCCTGTATTCACCTTGTTTTCCTTATTCATATCAAGCTTTTACAATATTTGAACCAAGCCAGTACGGCGATGTTCTGGCTTGGTTCAAGTAACTGTTTGGGATGGCCCTCTGCTTAAGAAGCAAGGGAGACCTGAAACCTGCTGGTGCCAGTTCTGTGAGCAGTGCCTCATGAAGACCTGAGGAATCACGGTGGGTGAAACCTGAGAAAGTTGAAAGTTGATGAAGTGAAACAAGAAGCTGCAACTCCACACCCTGATTGCACAACTCCACACCCTGATAGCACAATTCCACACCCTGATAGCACAACTCCACACCCTGATAGCACAACTCCACACCCTGATACCACAACTCCACACCCTGATACCACAACTCCACACCCTGATAGCACTCACAACACTGGGTGTGACACTCTCCCGGATTTTCACCAGTTTCCTAGATTATTCTTCATTCCATATTCATTATTCACTTTATCCTATCTTCACTTAATCTGTTTTGTAAGAATTCCATTTATATGCTTAACATACTTATTTTCCCGAAAGTCCATTAATAAAATAACCCAGAATTGTAGCACTTTATAGTGTATACTCAACGGTTTTTTTAAGATATTGTATGTTATTACTTATCTAAGGTTGCAGGCGTCGATTCATAGCTCCTGGCCCCATCTGGTGTGCGTGAGTGCGCGCGCGTGTGTGTGTGTACTCACCTAATTGTGGTTGCAGGGGTCGAGACTCAATTCCTGGCCCCGCCTCTTCACTGTCCGCTACTGGGTCATTTTTCTCCCTGCTCCATAAGCTTTATCATACCTCACCTTAAAGCTATGTATGGTTCCTGCCTCCACTACATCATTTGCTAGACTATCCCACTTCCTGACTACTCTATGGCTGAAGAAATGCTTCCTAACATCCCTTTGAATCATCTGAGTCTTCAACTTCCAATTGTGCCTACTTGTTTCTGTGTTCCCTCTCTGGAACATCCTGTCTCTATCTACCTTGTCGATTCCTCGTAATATTTTGTATGTCGTTATTGTCTCCTCTAACCCTCCTGTCCTCCAGTGTTGTCAGGCCGATTTCCCTTAATCTTTCTTCGTAGGACATTCCTCTGAGCTCTGGCACTAACCTTGTCGCAAACCTTTGCACTTTCTCTAATTTCTTGACGTGCTTGACCAGGTGTGGGTTCCAGACTGGTGCTGCATACTCTAGTATGGGCCTGACGTACACGGTGTACAGTGTCTTTAACGATTCCTTATTAAGGTATCGGAACGCTAATCTTAAGTTTGCCAGTCTCCCATATGCTGCTATAGTTATCTGGTTGATGTGTGCTTCCGGAGACGTGCTTGGTGTTATACTCACCCCAAGGTCTTTCTCCTTTAGCGAGGTTTGTAGTCTTTGTCCACCTAGCCTGTACTCTGTCTGCGGTCTTCTTTGCCCTTCCCCGATCTTCATGACTGCATTTGGCGGGATTAAATTCGAGAAGCCAGTTGCTGGACCAGGTGCCCAGCATTTCCAGAACTCTTTGAAGTCCTGCCTGATCCTCATCCGATTTTGATGTACCAAGAATAGCACTGGTCCTAGGACTGACCCCTGCGGGACCCCGCTCGTTACCGGCGCCCACTGTAATACCTCATCACGCACCATGGCCCGTTGTTGCCTCCCTGTCAGGTATTCCCTGATCCATTGCAGTGCCCTTGCGTCGAAGGCCTTCCTGCAGTCCCCGAAAATGCAATCAACCCACCCCTCTCTCTCGTGTCTTACCTCTGTTACTTTGTCATAGAACTCCAGGAGGTTTGTTACACAGGATTTGCCTTCCATGAATCCGTGCTGTCTGGCATTGATAATCCTGTGCCGTTCCAGGTGCTCTACCACTCTTCTCCTGATGATTTTCTACACGACATTGCACAGTATACACGTAAGTGACACTAGTCTATAGTTTAGTGCCTCATTTCTATAGACCAGTGTCACTTACGTGCATAGTGTAAAAAGTCGTGGAGAAAATCATCAGGAGAAGAATGTGTGTGCGTGTGTGTGTGTACTCACCTAATTGTGGTTGCAGGGGTCGAGACTCAGCTCCTGGCCCCGCCTCTTCGCTGTCCGCTACTGGGTCTCTGCTCTCCCTGCTCCATGAGCTTTATCATACCTCGCCTTAAAACTGTGTATGGTTCCTGCCTCCACTATATCTTTCTCAAGACTATTCCACTTCCTGACTACTCTGTGGCTGAAGAAATGCTTCCTAACATCCCTTTGACTCATCTGAGTCTTCAGCTTCCAGTTGTGTCCCCTTGTTTCTGTGTTCCCTCTCTGGAACATCCTGTCACTGTCTACCTTGTCGATTCTCCGCAGTATTTTGTATGTCGTTATCATGTCTCCTCTGACCCTTCTTTCCTCCAGGGTTGTTAGTCCTATTTCCCTCAACCTTTCTTCATAGGACAGACCCCTGAGTTGTGGAACTAACCTTGTCGCAAACCTTTGCACTTTCTCTAGTTTCTTTACGTGCTTGACCATGTGTGGGTTCCAGACTGGTGCTGCATATTCTAGTATGGGCCTGACGTACACGGTATACAGTGTCTTG
This sequence comes from Cherax destructor, assembly GCA_009830355.1. Taxonomy (NCBI): domain Eukaryota; kingdom Metazoa; phylum Arthropoda; class Malacostraca; order Decapoda; family Parastacidae; genus Cherax; species Cherax destructor. The sequence continues at coordinate 95,500 of WNWK01006738.1, read as the reverse complement.
AACGATTCCTTGTTAAGGTAACGGAACGCTAATCTTAGGTTTGCCAGTCGCCCATATGCTGCCGCAGTTATCTGGTTGATGTGTGCCTCCGGAGATGTGCTTGGCGTTATACTCACCCCAAGGTCTTTCTCCTTTGCCGAGGTTTGTAGCCTTTGTCCACCTAGCCTGTACTCTGTCAGCGGTCTTCTTTGCCCTTCTCCGATCTTCATGACTTTGCATTTGGTGGGATTGAATTCGAGAAGCCAGTTGCTAGACCAGATGTCAAGCTTGTCCAGGTCTGTTTGAAGTCCTGCTTGGTCCTCCTCCGATGTGATTCTCCTCATTAATTTCACATCATCTACGAACAGAGACATTTCTGAGTCTATCCCATCCGTCATGTCATTTACATATACCAAGAATAACACTGGTCCTAAGACTGACCCCTGCGGTACGCCGCTCGTCACAGGCGCGCACTGTGATACCTCATCACGCACCATGACCCGTTGTTGCCTCCCTGTGAGGTATTCCCTGATCCATTCCAGTGCCCTTCCTGTTATACATGCTTGTTCTTCCAACTTCTTTACTAATCTCATGTGAGGAACTGTGTCGAAGGCCTTCCTGCAGTCCAGGAAAATGCAATCAACCCACCCTTCTCTCTCTTGCCTTACCTCTGTTACTTTATCATAGAACTCTAGGAGGTTTGTTACACAGGATTTGCCTTCCCGGAATCCGTGCTGTCTGGTGTTTATTATCCTGTTCAGCTCGAGGTGCTCCACCATTCTTTTCCTGATGATTTTCTCCAGGACTTTGCACACTATACATGTAAGTGACACCGGTCTATAGTTTAGTGCCTCTTTTCTGTCTCCTTTTTTAAAGATGGGGACTACGTTGGCCTTCTTCCATACCTCAGGTAACTGCCGATTTTCAAGGGATGTGTTGAATATTATGGTAAGTGGCACACTCAGTACCTCAGCTCCTTCCTGAAGAACCCACGGGGAGATATTGTCCGGACCCATCGCCTTTGAGGTATCAAGGTCACTGAGTAACTGCTTATCCTCCTCCTCAGTTGTGTGTATGCCCTCTAGCACTTGATACATCCCTTGTTGGTGATGCACCCCGTCCTGTCTACCCAGCTGCCTTCCTTCCTCCACTGTGAATACTTCCTTAAACCTCAAGTTGAGCTCCTCACATACCTCTTGATCGTTACTTGTGAGTTCCCCATCTTCTCTCCTCAGCCTTATCACCTGGTCTTTAACTGTTGTCTTCCTTCTGATGTGACTGTACATCAGTTTCGGGTCGGACTTAACTTTCGATGCTATGTCATTTTCGTACTGTTTCTGGGCCTCGCTCCGTACCTGTGCATACTCGTTTCTAGCTCTTCTACTAATCTCTTTGTTTACTTGGGTTCTTTGCCTTCTGTACCTTTTCCATTCTCTGACACTCTGAGTCTTTGCCTCCCTGCACCTTTGGGTAAACCAGGGGCTCTTTCTGGCCTTCCCGTTTAATCTTTTTCCTCTGGGTATAAACCGTTCCTCTGCCTGTGTGTGTGTGTGTGTGTGTGTGTGTATACTCACCTAATTGTGGTTCCCGGGGTCGAGACTCAGCTCCTGGCCCCGCCTCTTCACTGATCGCTACTGGGTCCTCTCTCTCCCTGCTCCATGATCTTTATCATACCTCGTCTTAAAGCAATGTATGGTTCCTGCCTGCACTACATCACTTGCTAGACTATTCCACTTCCTGACTACTCTATGGCTGAAGAAATACTTCCTAACATCCCTTTGACTCATCAGAGTCTTCAACTTCTAATTGTGACCCCTTGTTTCTGTGTCCCCTCTCTGGAACATTCTGTCTCTATCCATATTGTCTATTCCATGCAGTGTTTTGTATGTCGTTATCATGTCTACCCTAACCCTCCTGTCCTCCAGTGTTGTCAGGCCGATTTACCTTAATCTTTCTTCGTAGGACATTCCTCTTAGCTCTGGAACTAACCTTGTCGCAAACCTTTGAACTATCTCTTATTTCTTGACGTGTTTGACCAGGTGTGGGTTCCAAACTGGTGCTGCATACTTTAATATGGGTCTGACGTACACGGTGTACAGTGTCTTGAACGATTCTTTACTAAGGTATCGGAACGCTATTCTCAGGTTTGCCAGTCGTCCATATGCTGCAGCAGTTATCTGGTTGATGTATGCTTCCGGAGACGTGCTCGGTGTTATACTCACCCCAAGATCTTTCTCCTTGAGCGAGGTTTGCAGTCTTTGGCCACCTAGCCTATACTCTGTCTGCGGTCTTCTTTGCCCTTTCCCGATCTTCATGACTTTGCATTTGGCGGGGTTAAATTCGAGAAGCCAGTTGCTGGACCAGGTGTCCAGCCTGTCCAGGTATCTGAAGTTCTGCCTGTGTGTGTGTGCGTGTGTGAGTGTGCTCACTTAATTGTTGTTGAAGGGGTCGATTCATAGCTCCTGGTCCTCCTCTTTACTGTTTGCTACTAGGTCCACTCTCTCCCTGCTCCATGAGCTTTATCATACCACTTCCACTACATCACTCTACAGACTATTCCACTTCTTGACAACTCTATGACTGATGAAATACTTCCTAACATCCCTTTGACTCATCTGAGTTTTCAATTTCCAATTGTGACCCCTTGTTGCTGTGTCCCCTTTTTGGAACATACTGTCTCTGTCCATCCTTGTCAATTCCTCTCAGTGTTATATATATCGTTATCATGTCCCCCCTGTCTTTCCTGTCCTCCAGTGTCGTCAGGTCGATTTCCCTTAACATCTCCTAGTAGGACATACCCCTTATCTCCGGGACTAGTCCTGTCGCAAACCTCTGAACATTCTCTAATTTCTTAACGTGCTTCGTCGGATGTGGGTTCTAGACTGGTGCTGCATACTCCAGTATGGTCCTGATGTACACAGTGTACAGTGCATTGAATGACTCCTTACTTAGGTGTCGAAACGCTATTCTTAGGTTTTTCAGTTGTCTATATGTTGCAGCAGTTATTTGGTTGATGTGTGCTTCAGAAGTGCTCGGCATGATACTCCCCCGAAGATTCTTTTCCTTGAGTGAGGTTTACAGCCCCTTAGCCTGTACTCCGTCTGCGGTCGTCTTTGTCAATCCCCATTCATCATCACTTTGCACTTGGTGTGATTAATTTCCAAAAGAAGCTAATTGTTGAACCATGCTTTCAGCCAGTCCATATCTTTTGCAGTCCTACCTGATCCTCATTCGTTTGAATTATCTGAATCTATTCCATCCGTCATGTCCATCACACACCCGAAACAGCACCGACCCTAAGACTGACCCTTGTGGAACCCCGCTCGTCTCATGCGCCTACTCTGACACCTCGTCACGTACTTTCACTTGATGTTTTCTTCTTGTCAGGAAGTTCCTGAATCACTGGAGTGCCTTTCCTGTTATTCCTGCCTAACCCTCTAGCGTTTGCACTAATCTCTTGTGCGGAACTATGACGATAGCCTTCTAACAGTCCAAGAAAATGAAGTCTACCCACCTCTCTCTCTCTCTCTCTCTCTCTCTCTCTCTCTCTCTCTCTCTCTCTCTCTCTCTCTCTCTCTCTCTCTCTCTCTCTCTCTCTCTCTCTCTCTCTCTCTCTCTCTCTCTCTCTCTCTCTCTCTCTCTCTCTCTCTCTCTCTCTCTCTCTTTCTCTCTCTCTTGTCTTTCTTCCGTCACCTTTTCGTAAAACTCCAGTAGGTTTTTGACACAGGATTTTCATTCCATGAAACCGTGCTGGTTTTCCTGTATAAGCTCATTCCTTTCTTGTGTGTGTGCACTCACCTGTTTGTGTGTGTGTGTGTGTGTATGTGTGTGTGTGTGTGTGTGTGTGTATGGGGGGGTTGATGAATGGGAAGGTTAATGGGTGTGTGTGTGTGAATTTGTGGGTGGGTGAGTAGGTTGGTTTGAATGTTTAAGTGGATGAGTGGGCGTTTGGGTAGGTTTGGACGGGTGGTTTTGGGCCTGGTAATTTTTGAGTTTTTAGGTGGGTGGTGAGAGGTTGGTTACTCATACATCTACTTGTTTCATTAAAGGCTGAAGCTCCAAATTTACTGTGTTCAATAAATAATAACACACGTATATTACTGCACACATTCAACACGTACACACACTATTACCCACGCACACACTCGTGCATGCCTTGAGCTACCAAGCATTAGTAATGAAGGGAGCTTGACAATGCTCGTACAGGGAACACCATTAACGTTATCACAACACCGGAGAGTGTGTGTGTGTTGAGGGCAAGTTTACGGACATTGCCTGCCGTGATGACCGATATAACAATGCAGTATCAGTGACCTGCAGTGCTGGCTACAGCAGTTCTCGCAGCAAATTACCAGTCTAAGTCAAGGCGGTCACAGAGGGGTTGCAATAGTGATATTCCATTACAATCCTGAGCCAACCTGTCTATGTGCGATTCTTGTCAATGCACTGTGAAGCTGCTGCATCTTAGGAATTTAAAAACATTATTATATCGGGAAATACGTAAGTATTGCATTTAGGGGATGTATCGAGTCTCGCCATTCTTTTTAAAATGGTTTATTGCCTAGTACAATAGAGAATTTCAATAAAGTTTCAATTTTTGTAGTTTTAACTCGAGAATCTCAAATATTACATACATACATATACATTTATATATGTATATACTATATATATATACTATATATATATATATATATATATATATATATATATATATATATATATATATATATATATATATATATATATATATATATATGTCGTGCCGATTAGGTAAAACTGGTCAATTAGCAAGAACTCATTTAAAATTAAGTCCTTTCTAAAATTTTCTCTTATACGTTTAAAGATATATTTTTTTCATTTATGTTAATGTTAGAATTTACAATTTTGTACCAAGAGAAACTTTGAAAACCTACCTAACCAATTAGCAAGAAATACGTAAGTGTTACATTTAGGGGATGTATCGAGTCTCGCCATTCTTTTTAAAATGGTTTATTGCCTAGTACAATAGAGAATTTCAATAAAGTTTCAATTTTTGTAGTTTTAACTCGAGAATCTCAAATATTACATACATACATATACATTTATATATGTATATACTATATATATATACTATATATATATATATATATATATATATATATATATATATATATGTCGTGCCGATTAGGTAAAACTGGTCAATTAGCAAGAACTCATCTAAAATTAAGTCCTTTCTAAAATTTTCTCTTATACGTTTAAAGATATATTTCTTTCATTTATGTTAATGTAAGAATTTATAATTTTGTACCAAGAGAAACTTTGAAAACCTACCTAACCTTATTACAACAAGCGCAATTTAATTTAGCCTAACCCAACTAAATATATTTTAGATACGTTAACATTAATTTAAAAATAAACAAACACAATGAAATATATTTATTTCATTATGATCAGAATGATTTTGGCGAAATTATTGCATACACAAATTTTCACTTGTCTTATATGACAAGGTGAGCGTTGCTATTTAAGCCAAAATCGCAAGTTTTACCTAATCGGCACGACATATATATATATATATATATATATATATATATATATATATATATATATATATATATATATATATATATATATAATAAGGTTAGGTAGGTTTTCAAAGTTTCTCTTGGTACAAAATTATAAATTCTAACATTAACATAAATGAAAAAATATATCTTTAAACGTATAAGAGAAAATTTTAGAAAGGACTTAATTTTAAATGAGTTCTTGCTAATTGACCAGTTTTACCTAATCGGCACGACATATATATATATATATATATATATATATATATATATATATATATATATATATATATATATATATATATATATATATATATATATATATATATATATATATATATATATATATATACTATATAGATATATATATATATATATATATATATATATATATATATATATATATATATATATATATATATATATATATATATATATACACACACACACACCGCCTTTATCACTCCCGCCACTGCGTGCATTTGTATATATGTGATTCTATAACCAATAAGAGTATAAGTCAATCACTCGGCGGTACATGGCTGTCGATATCCTGTAGAGTTGTGAATTGAAAACTATTTGCTAGTGTTGAGTTCAAAATTTACTTTTTTTCATGGAGGGTTTGTTCAGCAGTTTATATCCCGTAAACCAATAAACTAATCATAATAAGTTTCACACATGTTATGCTGCTGTGAATGGACACATAGACCACAACATTAAAAAAAAAATAGCCCAAATTTTAAATTCGATTTAATATTTAATGTTTATTTAACATAAAAATTTACTTCTCCAAAATGACTGAAGAGAATTGTTCAAAACTTTATGTGATGCTTTGACAATATTTATAAACTAGTTAGTCTCAGGTTGATAGACCACTTTTTGAGCGGTCCAGAAGAGTAAGTATTATACTGGCAAACTTTTATTAATAATATTACGAAATTAGGATGCAATAATGCCCATTGAAATACTAGATCTAGTTCTAAGACATCGCTGAAAATTTGGAGACGATGAGACGAGGCTTTCTGGTGTTATAAGTATAATAAAATCGAAACTCTTGGGGGAAGAAAAAAAATCACTTGCAAGTTCCCCTTCGGGAATACCTAATTAGTAAAAATTCAGAATGATTAACAAAATGAGTCGACTGACAATGGAAAAGAAAAGGCTGAAAATTAATGGAAGCATTGCCACTTTTGTACTATCCAGAAATTGTTGAAAAAAGTAAATAGTGAGGAAGAAACGTCGAAAAATTAATGGCTGAAAAAAATCATCATTAAAATATTATTTATACTAATTATATTTACAATATAATAAAGTGACTTAAAATATAAGACAAAATATAGAGCATCAAGGACTCAAGTAAATTCACAGAACTGGAGAATGTGAAATTTGGAATGTTAGGTTTGATTTTTCGAAATGTTGAACAATTCAAAGAGGAAGTAAAATAGGAATTACAGGATAGAGACGAGAAAAATGCGACAAGATGAGTCAACAACAATGGTTTTAAGAGGAGATTAACAATTAACAAAAATAGCAAACTTTGTCAATACATAAAAAAAATCTGATAAACCCATTACAGAAAATGAATAAACATTTGGATAGAAATACCTACAGTCAAACAGTTTGATTTTTCAAAAGACCAACTATATAACCACAAAATACTGGTGGAGGAATGAAAGACAACTTGCTACAGGGAATTAGTTATTATCTGTTGGAAAGAAACTGAAAAACTGATAAAAGGAGAATTGTCCTCCGGGATAATACCACCATCGTGCAGTCACAAGGATGGCTGCGTCTTACCTCATCAAAGTTTGTTTATATAAATGACTTGATCTAAGAAAAAAATATTTATAAGAATTTATTTGATAATATACTGTTTATAAAGATCTCATGCTTGATAAATATTATGAGTGACGGAAAATTCGCAATTGAAAAGCTGCATAATTTTAGCAAAAAATGTGTCAACTCAAGATAATTATGATTGGAAAATTTGAAGGAAATGATAAGAGGACTATGATTATTAATTACTGGGTGATAATAAATAATGAAAGTTAGATAGTGAAGCGCAACAAGGAGCAATCATGGCACAGTGGCTTTATCAGTCCTATACAAAGAAAAATGGTGATGATCGGAAGGAGTTTGAGGTAATCAGTCCCTCATCCTGGAGTCGATGTAATCGGCCCATCCATTCTTTTCACGATTGATGGACTGATCACATCGTCTCCAGGCTGAGGGACTGATTACCTCAAACTCCTTCTGATCTTCACCAGTCTTTTCTGTATAGGACTGATGAAGCCACTGCGTGGAGAAACGTTTCCTCATTAAAGATACCCAGGTGTTGCACATGTGTCTAATTTTTCAAGAATAATAGTGCACATAGGAACAATTATTTGTTGGTTTTCTAAATATTTTGATTTTACGTTCATGGTCTCCCTTAATATTCAGCACATCTATAAAAGGCAATGAGTTATTTTTTTAAAACTCAACAGTGAACTTTAAATTGCTAGACTTTGTAATTCAAAAAGGAAATGGTTCATATATACATTCTTGGACTTTAAGCATAAAACATCGTCAACATATCTACCTTTATTATGAATTTTTGAGGTATAAACTTCTCCGAACACTTGACCTGAACACTTCTCGATATGGATGGACTGAAGGACGTAAGAAAGTCAGTGGAAACATCACACTAGTCGATCCAAGTCTTGCAAACTTGCTCCTCAGCGACCATCCATTCGGAAGAAAACAAACAGTGCCATTGGAGTCCTACAAAAACCTTTACTTCCGAGGAATCCAACATGACACAAAATTCAAAGTTTGTTTTAGACGGTATTCACTGCAGACAGTTTTGTGGCCACAGTCATCCAAGTATGAAGTTATGTGTCAGTTACATATTTCAGGAACTCTGAAATCTTATAGTGTTGTAGTAACACTAATAATTGATATATCAATTAGCACAATTCAACAAATGAAGTTGAACAGATACGAAGAGTCCAGGAATTTACATCCAGTTATATATTTTGTTAATGCTGCTGTGAAAACCATCACCACTATTTAAGCAACATTCTATGAGTATAATTAGAAAAAACTTATAGAAACTGTCTGAAATTATGCTTCCGGCTGGCATACATGTAAAGCAGACTGTGACAGACGCAGACACACTGGTTGTCTCAACGATTAGTACCGTTACAGCCAGAGGATCTGCCAGTTATTGTTGTTGTTGGGACCGACACTGACTTACTGCTCAAGTTGGTAGCTAGAGCAACCACAATTACCATTACGTATTCCTTATGCCGCAGCGGCCCTCCAAACACTGAACAACATACAATAAATTCAGGATGCAACAGGAGATTCCACTAAAAAAAACTTGTTGTGCAAAGAATACGTTTTGCCAATAAAGTTATCCAAGTGTTGCTTATGTATTATTCATCAGATAGTTTTCTATAACACAATCCTGTCCTTAATCTACATTGAAGAAGATAGTTGTTCTCAGCAGCCTTTCTCTCTTTATCTCTCTTTCTCTCTCTTTCTCTCTATTTCTCTCTCTGTCTCTCTTTCTCTCTCTTCTCTCTCTTTCTCTCTCTTTCTCTCTCTTTCTCTCTCTTTCTCTCTTTCTCTTTCTCTCTTCTCTCTCTCTCTCTCTCTATCTCTCTCTCTCTCTCTCTCTCTCTCTCTCTCTCTCTCTCTCTCTCTCTCTCTCTCTCTCTCTCTCTCTCTCTTTCTCTCTCTCTCTCTCTCTCTCTCTCCTCTCTCTCTCTCTCTCTCTCTCTCTCTCTCTCTCTCTCTCTCTCTCTCTCTCTCTCTCTCTCTCTCTCTCTCTCTCTCTCTCTCTCTCTCTCTCTCTCTCTCTCTCTCTCTCTCTCTCTCTCTCTCTCTCTCTCTCTCTCTCTCTCTCTCTCTCTCTCTCGCAAGAGTTCCCTTTCTCAGGGTATATTAACGATCCTCTGTGAAGTAGAGAAGTTAATGGCGTCATTAGCATGAGAGAGAGAGTGTCCCTGCAGGGCAGCCCAAGCCAGGGTATAAACTCCACCAAGCACCAGAGAACATTCTCCCTCTACCTAGGCGCCACCAGCATGGAATTCTTCCTGCCTACGAGTATTATGCCTTCCAGTAATGTTTTCTTTGAGGTTCCCATTCTAGCTTTTAAAACAACGCATTAATCTTCTGCGTGAGATAGCTATGTTTACCCCAGTTTAAATTTATTCTAAGCGTACTAAACCTAAACCCGTAACAAAGTATGTTCACAAAAATTTAATTAAAACATACGTACAAAAATGTACTCATGGATCTCCATAGATTTTTGTGCATCACTTTTTTTCTCTTGATATATATTGTTTGTACCGAAAATGTTAATTGACAGAATAGATGTTAATATGTTCATGACAAATTCATGGATGTGATTTGGAACATTTTGGAAAGTTCGGCATCCATCTGACAGCTGATGTTAAGTGTTATTAGACAGATGATAGCGCCTCCGAAGACACAGACAAGTGGTAAAGAGGAAGGTTGAAAGAGACAGGCGATAAAGTCAGAGTTTAATACAGGCAACTGGAAAAGTGACAGGTGATACAAACCGGTGGAAAAATGACAGGTGATAGTAATGTGACAGGTAATACAGAAGGGGGAAGGTGACAGGTGATACAAACAGTTCGTGAAGAGACAGAGGATACACAAATAGTTGGTAAAGTGACAGGTGATCCAGACAGTTGGTAAAGTGACAGGTGATCCAGACAGTTGGTAAAGTGACAGGTGATCCAGACAGTTGGTAAAGTGACAGGTGATACAGACAGTTGGTAAAGTGACAGTTGATACAGACAGTTGGTAAATTCACAGGTGATACAGAGAGGTGACACAGACTGGTGGAACAGACAGGTAATATAGACAGACATTTATAGTAATAGTATACTACACGTCCCGGTTGTTTAGTCTAGCCCAGAGTATGCTGCAGGGTTCTAACGTATAGGAAGAACTGAGAGCTTAACTTCAATGGTCGATGTTTACGGGAGAGTGGATGCTGCTGGCAGAAGTGGTGGCAGGTGCACCTGCTTGACGGAGGTCTTCAGAATTAAGATCTGCCATTCCATCTCTCTCTCTCTGACTCACACACTCACAGGAAACAGAAACAAAACGGGCTAGTAAGAGAGTCAAGGATAGAGTCAGCAGACGACAACCAGAGCCTGACAGAGCAACAAGCGCAAACACACACAGAACCTCCCTCAGAATCCCACAGCCAAACACACTATCCTGTTACAAACCACATTCCACACTCACATCTCCCACGCAACCCTATGCAGTAGAATCCCACAGCACACTGCCAGGTCCCCCACTCCCCAATCGCCACAAACCCACCAGAACACAAAGTTAGTGAGGAAACTGAAGATATCGTACACCAACTCTGATGGAATAACGAATAAGTGGGAGGAGTGGCACAAAAGAATCAAAGAGGCATCAACGGACATCATTGCTCTCACAAAAACCAAGCTCACAGGAATGATAACAGATCCCATCTTTCCAGCTGGATATCAGATCCTGAGGAAAGACAGAGGGAACAGAGGGTGTGGAGGCGTGGCACTGATCATCAAAAACCTATGGGATTTTGAAGAGCTGGAGAGAGGAGACAGAGGAGAAGCAAGAGACTACATAATAGGAACACTTCAGTCTGGAGGTCCATAGGTTTTACTTGCAGTGATGTATAATCCACCACAGAATAGCAGGAAGCGAAGACAAGAATATGATAAGAGTTACAGAGTAATGGTTGTCAAACTGGCTGAAGTGGCCAGAAGGGCCCAGATAGGCAGAGCAAAGGTATTGGTTGTGGGTGACTTCAACCACAAAGAAATCGAATGGGGAAACCTGGAGCCACATGGAGGCTCAGAAACGTGGAGGGCAAAGATGTTGGAGGTGGTACTAGAAAACCTCATGCATCAACACGTTAGGGACACTACCAGAGAGAGAGAAGACGAACCAGCAAGACTGGACCTAGTATTCATCTTAAATAGTGCAGATATTGAGGACATCACATATGAAAGGCCCCTCTTAGCTAGTGATCACGTGGATCTGAGCTTCGAATACATAGTGGGAATACTAGTTTAGAGAGAAGAAGGAAGGGCAAAGCTGAGGAAGCCAAACTACATGAGAGGGAACTACACAGGCTTGAGGAACTTCCTGCACGAGGTTCAGTGGGACAGAGAACTGGCAAGGAAATCAGTAAATAAGATGATGGAATGTGTGACAACAATATACAAGGCTGCAGAGGAGAGGTTTGTATCTAAGGGCAACATAAATAATGAGATGGCCAGAACGAGTCCTTGGTTCACCCAGAGGTATAGAGAGGCAAAGAAAGAAGTAGATGAGGCAAAGGGCCGAGGAGAATAAGGAGAGCAGTCGAAGAGCCAGAAATGAATAAGCACAGGTAAGAACGGAGGCCCAACGACAATACGAAAATGACATAGCAACGAAAGCTAAGTCCTACCCAAAGCCATTGTTCAGTCACATCAGGAGGAAAACAACAGTCAAGGACCAGGTAATCAGGCTGAGGAAAGAAGAAGGTGCGAATCACAAGAAATGACCGAGAAGTATGTTAGAAGCTCAACATGAGATTTAAAGAAGTATTCACAGTGGAGACAGAAATGTCTCCAGAAACACGGAAGGGTGGGGTACACCACCAAGTGCTAGACACAATACATACAACCGAGGAAGAGGTGAGGAGGCTGATAAGTGAACTAGATACGTTAAAGGCGATAGGGTCGGATAACATCTCTTTGTTGGTCCTGACAGAGGGAGCAGAGGTGCTCTGTAATCACCTAGTTGTATTCACCTAGTTGTGGTTGCAGGGGTCTCGTGAACCACTAACAACTATCTTCCACACATCTATCGAAAAAGAGCAGCTACCTGAGGTATGGAAGACAGCATATGTAGTCCCAAGTTTTAAAAAAAGGAGACAGACACGCAGCAATAAACTACAGACCAGTATCACTGACATGCATAATATGCAAAGCCATGGAGAAGATTATCACGAGAAGAGTGGTGAAGCACCTAGAAAGCTTATCAGCCACAACCAGCACGGATTCAGGGACGGGAAATTCTGTGTCAAAAACCTCCTGGAGTTCTATGACAGGGTGACAGCAATAAAACAAGAGAGAAAGAGGGGTGGATAGATTTCATTTTCTTGGACTGTAAGAAGGCTTTTGAAACAGTTCCACACAAGAGATTAGATCAAAAGCTGGAGGATCAGGCAGGTATAACAGGGAAGGCACTGCAATGGTTCAGATAATACATGACAGGAAGGCAACATCGAGTCATGGTAGACGACGAGGTGTCGGAGTGGTCGCATGTGACGAGCGGGGTTCCACAGGGGTCAATCCTAGGACCGGTGCTGTTTCTGACTGAAAGAATAAACTCAGAAGTGTCTCTGTTTGAACACTATGTCAAGTTAATGAAGAAAATTCAATCGGAAAAGGACCAGGCAGGACTACAGAGGGATCTGGACAGGCTACATGCCTGGTCCAGCAAATTGCTCCTGAAGTTCGTGAAGATCTGGGAAGGGCAAATTAGACCGCAAATAGAATAATCTAGGGGCCCAATGGCTATAAACCTCACTCAAGCAAAAGGATCTTGGGCTGAGTTTGACACCGAACACATCTTCTGAGGCGCACATCAACCAAATAACTGCTGCAGTATTCGGGCGACTAGCAACCCTGAGAATAGCATTCCGACACCTCAGTAAGGAGTGGTTCAGGACTCTGTACACTATGTTCGTCAGGCCCATATTGGAGTATGCAGCACCAGTTTGGAACCCACACATGGCCAAGCACGTCAAGAAATAAGAGAAGGTACACAGGTTTGCAATTAGACCAGTCCCGGAGTTAAGGTGTCATGGCCTACTAGGAGAGGTTAAGGGAAATCGACTTGACGACACTGGAGGACAGGAGGGATAAAAGGGACATGATAATAACATTTGAAATACTGCGAGGATTTGACAAGGTGGAAAAAGACAAGATGTTCCAGATATGGGACACAGCAACAAGGGGTCACAAATGGAAGTTAAAGACTCAGATAAGTCAGAGGGATGTTATGAAGTATTTATTCAGTCATAGAGTTGTCAGGAAGTGGAATAGTCTAGCAAGTGATGTAGTGGAGGCAGGAACCATGCATAGCTTTAAGAAGAGGTATGATAAAGTTCATGGAGAGGACGTAGTAGCGGTCAGTGAAGAGGAGGGGCCAGGAGCTAAGTGTCGACCCCTGCAACCACAATTAGGTGAGTACACACACACACACTGGTAGTGAACATGTTATATGCAGCCTTAATGACACTCGTGAAACCGATTTGTTAAAAACTCAATTAAATAGCCAAGCAATTTTGGAGAATGATATCACCGGAAGAGGGAAAATGTTTGACCAAAAATGCAGAAGGTTATTCCGGGCCGATTGTCAATGATGAAATGTCTGGATGGAAAGCTGGCTCGCTAGTGTGATGTAAATAAAAGCCTAAATAAAATCATGAGGAAGAGTTCATTTTTCACCTTAAACTATAAAACTCTAATGTTTAGAGTCCCCAATACCCACTAAGCACAGGCACCTTCATGTATCATGGTGAGAGTTAGTGGGTTGAATGTCTGCTGGAGCACACTGAGAGGAGTCGAAGTGAGGTGGATGTCTGCTGGAGCACACTGAGAGAAGTCAAAGTGAGGTGGATGCCTGCTGGAGCACACTGAGAGAAGTCAAAGTGAGGTGGATGCCTGCTGGAGCACACTGAGAGGAGTCGAAGTGAGGTGGATGTCTGCTGGAGCACACTGAGAGGAGTCGAAGTGAGGTGGATGTCTGCTGGAGCACACTGAGAGGAGTCGAAGTGAGGTGGATGTCTGCTGGAGCACACTGAGAGGAGTCGAAGTGAGGTGGATGTCTGCTGGAGAACACTGAGAGGAGTCGAAGTGAGGTGGATGTCTGCTGGAGCACACTGAGAGCAGAGCTACTAACACCAGGTGGGAGCACATGCAATCAGAAATTTGGAAGAAAGAACATGAAAAAATATATGAACTGCAGTTCAGAGCAAAATCTGCATGCGTGAGATATTTTCAGGTGGTAGGGGACTGGTTGAAGAAGACCGGCAGTAAAGAGGCGAATTCCAAGACGGTGAAAGAGATAGATGATCAAACGACCAGTGGTTTAATACGAAATGTAAAAAGCGGAAAAGTGTCATCTGAAAGACACAGGTAGTAAAATAACAAGAAGTAGAATAAGGAGTTATAAAAATAGGTAGTAAAATAATGGGTGATAAAGTTACAGGTGGGAAAGTGACAAGCAGTGCAGTGACAGGTGGGAAAGTGACAAGCAGTGCAGTGACAGGTGGAAAAGTAGAAGTGATTAGGTTACAAGCAGTAAAGTAACATGATAAAGTTATACGTGTTTAAGCAACATGAAAAGTGTAGGCTTTGTTCTGATGAAGCATTATTGTCATTAACCAAAGTGAAACAATTACATATATTCGATAGACTAAGACAGTACATATGAATATATATATATATATATATATATATATATATATATATATATATATATATATATATATATATATATATATATATATATGTCGTGCCGATTAGGTAAAACTGGTCAATTAACAAGAACTCATTTAAAATTAAGTCCTTTCTGAAATTTTCTCTTATACGTTTAAAGATATATTTTTTTCATTTATGTTAATGTAAAAATTTATAATTTTGTACCAAGAGAAACTTTGAAAACCTACCTAACCTTATTACAACAAACGCAATTTAATTTAGCCTAACCCAACTAAATATATTTTAGATACGTTAACATTAATTTAATAATAAACAAACACAATGAAATATATTTTTTTCGTTAGGTTCAGAATGATTTTGGCGAAATTATTGCATACACAAATTTTCACTTGTCTTATATGGCAAGGTGAGCGTTGCTATTTAAGCCAAAATCGCAAGTTTTACCTAATCGGCACGACATATATATATATATATATATATATATATATATATATATATATATATATATATATATATATATATATATATATATATATATATATATATATATATATATATATTTTTATTATTTTTTATTAACACATCGGCCGATTCCCACCAAGGCAGGGTGGCCCGAAAAAGAAAAACTTTCATCATCATTCACTCCATCACTGTCTTGCCAGAAGGGTGCTTTACACTACAGTTATAAAACTGCAACATTTACACCCCTCCTTCAGAGTGCCGGCACTGTACTTCCCATCTCCAGAACTCAAGTCCGGCCTGCCGGTTTCCCTGAATCCCTTCATAAATGTTACTTTGCTCACACTCCAACAGCACGTCAAGTATTAAAAACCATATGCCTCCATTCACTCCTATCAAATACGCTCACACATGCTTGCTGGAAATCCAAGCCCTCGCACACAAAACTTCCTTTACCCCCCTCCAACCTTTCCTAGGCCGACCCCTACCCCGCCTTCCCTCCACTACAGATTTATACACTCTCGAAGTCACTCTGTCTCGTTCCATTCTCTCTACATGTCCAAACCACCTCAACAACCCTCCTCAGCTCTCTGGACAATCGTTTTGGTAATCCCACCTCCTCCTAATTTCCAAACTCCGAATTCTCTGCATTATATTCACACCACATAAATTGACCTCAGACATGACATCTCCACTGCCTCCAGCCTTCTCCTCGTTGCAACATTCATCACCCATGCTTCACACCCATATAAGAGCGTTGGTATAACTATACTCTCATACATTCCCTCTTTACTTCCATGGACAAGGTTCTTTGTCTCCACAGACTCCGAAGTGCTCCACTCACCCTTTTCCCTCATCAATTCTATGATTCACCTCATCCTTCATAGACCCATCCGCCGACATGTCCACTCCCAAATATCTGAATACATTCACCTCCTCCATACTCTCTCCCTCCAATCTGATATCCAATCTTTCGTCACCTATTCTTTTTGTTATCCTCATCACCTTACTCTTTCCTATATTCACTTTCAATTTTCTTCTTTTACACACCCTACCAAATTCATCCACCAACCTCTGCAGCTTCTCTTCAGAATCTCCCAAAAGCACAGTGTCATCAGCAAAAAGCAACTGTGACAACTCCCACTTTGTATTTGCTTCTTTATCTTTTAGCCCAACACCTCTTGCCAAGACCCTCGCATTCACTTCTCTTACAACCCCATCTATAAATATATTGAACAACCACGGTGACATCACACATCCTTGTCTAAGGCCCACTTTTACTGGGAAATAGTCCCCTTCCCTCCTACACACTCTAACCTGAGCCTCACTATCCTCATAAAAACTCTTCACTGCTTTCAGTAACCTTCCTCCTATTCCATACACCTGCAACATCTGCCACATTGCCCCCTATCTACCCTATCATACGCCTTTTCCAAATCCATAAATGCCACAAAAACATCTTTACCCTTATCCAAATACTGTTCACCTATATGTTTCACTGTAAACACTTGGTCTACACACCCCTACCTTTCCTAAAGCCCCTTGTTCATCTGCTATCCTGCTTTCTGTTTTACTCTTAATTCTTTCAATAATAACTCTACCATACACTTTACCAGGTACACTCAACAGACTTATTCCCCTATAATTTTTGCACTCTCTTTTGTCCCCTTTGCCTTTATACAAAGGAACAATACACGCTCTCTGCCAATCCCTAGGTACCTTACTCTCTTCCATACATTTATTAAATAATAGCACCAACCACTCCAAAATTATATCCCCACCTGCTTTTAACATTTCTATCTTTATCCCATCAATCCCAGCTGCCTTACCCCCTTTCATTCTACCCACTGCCTCACGAACTTCCCTACACCCACAACTGGCTCTTCCACACTCCTACAAGATGTTATTCCTCCTTGCCCTACACACGAAATCACAGCTTCCCTGTCTTCATCAACATTTAACAAATCCTCAAAATATTCTCTCCATCTTCCCGATACCTCTAACTCTCCATTTAATAACTCTCCTCTCCTATTTTTAACTGTCAAATCCATTTGTTCTCTAGGCTTCCTCAACTTATTAATCTCATTCCAAAACTTTTTCTTATTTTCAACAAAATTTGCTGATAACATCTCACCCACTCTCTCATCTGCTCTCTTTTTACATTGCTTCACCACTCTTTTAACCTCTCTTTTTCTCTCCATATACTCTTCCTCCTTGCATCACTTCTACTTTGTAAAACCTCTCATATGCTAACTTTTTCTCCCTTACTACTCTCTTTACATCATCATTCCACCAATCGCTCCTCTTCCCTCCCGCACCCACTCGCCTGTAACCACAAACTTCTGCTGAACACTCTAACACTACATTTTTAAATCTACCCCATACATTTTCGACCCCATTGCCTACACTCTCACTAGCCCATCTATCCTCCAATAGTTGTTTATATCTTACCCTAACTGCCTCCTCTTTTAGTTTATAAACCTTCACCTCTCTTTTACTTACTGATTCTATTTTCCTTATATCCCATCTACCTTTTACTCCCACTGTAGCTATAACTAAAAAGTGATCTGATATATCTGTAGCCCTCTATAAACATGTACATCCTGAAGTCTACTCAACAGTCTTTTATCTATCAATACATAGTCCAACAAACTACTGTCATTACGCCCTACATCATATCTTGTATACTTATTTATCCTCTTTTTCTTAAAATATGTATTACCTATAACTAAACCCCTTTCTATACAAAGTTCAATCAAAGGGCTCCCATTATCATTTACACCTGGCACCCCAAACTTACCTACTACACCCTCTCTGCATGTTTCTCCCACTTTAGCATTTAGGTCCCCTACCACAATTACTCTCTCATTTGGTTCAAAAGTTCCTATACATTCGCTTAACATCTCCCAAAATCTCTCTCTCCTCTACACTCCTCTCTTCTCCAGGTGCATACACGCTATTATGACCCACTTTTCGCATCCGACCCTTATTTTAATCCACATAATCCTTGAATTTACACATTTATATTCCCTCTTTTCCTTCCATAACTGATCCTTCAACATTATTGCTACCCCTTCCTTAGCTCTAACTCTCTCAGATACTCCTGACTTAATCCCATTTATTTCTCCCCACTGAAACTCGCCTACCCCTTCAGCTTTGTTTCGCTTAGGGCCAGGACATCCAACTTCTTTTCATTCATAACATCGGCAATCATCTCTTTCTTATCATCCGCACTACATCCACGCACATTCAGACAACCCAATTTTATAAAGTTTTTCTTCTTCTCGTTTTTAGTAGATTTGTACAGGAGAAGGGGTTACTAGCCCATTGCTCCCGGCATCTTAGTCGCCTCATACGACACGCATGGCTTACGGAGGAAAGATTCTTTTCCACTTCCCCATGGACAATAGAGAAAATAAAAGGAACAAGAGCTATTAAGAAAAAGAAGAAAAACCTAGATGTGTGTATGTATATATATGCATGTGTATGCCAGTGTAGTGTGACCTAAAGTGTAAGTAGAAGTAGCTAGATATACCTGTTATCCAGCGTGTTTATGAGACAGAAAAAAGACACCAGCAATCCTACCATCATGTAAAACAGTTTCAGGTTTCTGTTTCACAGTCACCTGGCAGGACGGTAGTACCTCCCTGGGTGGTTGCTGTCTACCAATATATATATATATATATATATATATATATATATATATATATATATATAGTTACATATAAAACTTTATATCTCTAGCGGATGTGCTTGAGACAAATACTTCATTTATTATGTATTTACAGTTTAAATTTAATAAGTAAAGTGAGCTTCCTATGGCATAGTGTGAAGCGAAGCTCCTCCTATAATGATATAGCTTATATCTCTATGTTTGTTAATTATGAACCAGAGGATATAATTATTATTGCTAACGTTACTCCCAGGTGCTGCTTTGAAACTGACTAGGTTCATCGAGGTAGTCTTAACACCTCTATTATACCCCTTAAAGAGAGGTGCCTAGACGCTGCTTAAGGGCTCTTGATCTGGAGAATTAGAGCTACCTTCTCTTTCCACTTATCTACCTTCATTACTAACCATTTCTGAAGTGTTGTGTTAACCATTGTTCAGCGCTTCCCCCGTCAAGGTAATATTAACCTGCATATCTCATGAACTTTTATTTTCTTTGACAAACACTGTCGCATATTTTCCACAAAGATTATCGTAAATATTCCCCCACCCCACCCAGTCTCTCTCTCTCTCTCTCTCTCTCTCTCTCTCTCTCTCTCTCTCTCTCTCTCTCTCTCTCTCTACTCTTTACTCTTTACAAGCTAAGAACTGTTACTTACATCAGCTCATCTTAAAGACTTTTTATTGTTATGAAACATACAAATAAGGAACAGGATGAAGCTGGAGCCATTCGTTGTCCAAAGATTTCATTTGGTCATCTTAAGATTAAATGATGTCAGATGAAATGGTTTTCTAGCGAAGGATTGTCAGAATATAGTTGCTGTTTGCGGTCAGTCTTGTTGTGTAGAAGCTCACGTCTCGCTGTCTTTGGAGTGAAGTAAATTGTTTAATTTTGACATAATTGGCCTTGTACATAACAGTAAGGTCACCCACATACTCCGGTGTTGAAGGCTCTGCTGAAATGTCAGATCTATCCAAACTGGGTACAAGTGAAAGATGAGCCGTCTTGCTCTGTTCTCTGTTCTGTCAAGATGAGACAGAGGGCAGGCAATCCAAGAAAGTGGAAGTGGTACATTCTCAAGGTGTGAGCGTACTTGTGCCTTGTACAAAATCTTGCAACCTCTAATTTTGAGTAGATGCAACTTACGTCGAAGTGCTCTAAGCTTCCTGGCCGTGTTGTATGCAAGATTTACAGTGTGGTTCTTCATCAGTTTGAAGTCATATTTCACCCCAAGGCTATCAAGGTCCTCAAAATCAACCATTCTCATCCACCAATTTATCCAATTTTTTCCCAAGAATTTCCTTTAGTACCTCAGCATTAATAAAAACGGCCCTTCTCACTCATATATTTGTCTAATCTCTTTTTAATACTACCCAGAAAGGGAAGTCAAGGTGATTCAAGGTTTCAAGGTCTGTAGTCAATTGCAGTATCAAGAATCGTCCTGATGAGATCCTGACCTAAGATAACCCAAGAAAGTCAGGACTGACTTGTATTTACTGGGGTCCTTGAGATAGGAAACAGTGAGGCTTCTAAGAATATCTAGCATACAGACGAATAGTTACAGTTACAAGAACTTGTGATGTGTGAACAAACTTCTGTATGAATCAGGATAGACAAGTATATGAAAGGAATATTCAGGATATTTTCGTCCGTCAGTATACTGGATATTCAGGATACAAAGGAATGTTCAGGATACTCTTTGACCAGAAAAATCCAGTATACCAAATGAATATTCAGGATATTTAGTGGTAGGGAATATTCAGAAATACTGTAGCCAGTATTCAGGAGAATTTGTCGTAACGAATGTTCAGAATTTTTTTTGTAAAATATTACTGTAGGGAATATACTGGATATTTTCTGGATACTTTGAGAAAATTCTCAGACGTACAGTAATATAAGGTGACAACGAGACACACAGGGTTCATATATCTATAAGAAGTTTTACTTAAAACCAGATAGTTTTGTGCAATACCAACCCAGGGAACTTCAAAGAATTCGTAGTTTGGAAAGTAGGAGTAGGTGTGAGTTTACCAAAACTATTATCCACAGGGCTGAGGAGGGGTTGTTGAGGTGGTTCGGACATGTAGAGAGGATGGAACAAAATAAAATGACTTAGAGAGTGTACAAATCTGTAGTGGACGGAAGGCAGGGTAGGGGTCGGCCTAGGAAAGGTTGGAGAGAGAGGGTAAAGGAGGTTTTGTGTGCGAGGGGCTTTGACTTCCAGCAAGGGTGCAAGATCGTGTTAGATAGAAGCGAATGGAGACAATTGTTTTTTAGGACTTGACGTGCTGTTGGAGTGTGAGCAAGGTAACATTTATGAAGGGAGTCAGGGAAACCGGCAGGCCAGACTTGATTCCTAGGGATGGGAAGTACAGTGCCGGTTCTCTGAAGGAGTGGTGTTAATGTCGCAGTTTTATAACGGTAGTATAAGCACGCCTCTGGTAAAGACAGTGAAGAAGTGAATGATGATGAAAGTTTTTATTTTTCAGGCCACCCTGCCTTGGTGGGAGAAGGCCGATGTGTTAATAAATAATATATATATATATATATATATATATATATATATATATATATATATATATGCTTGGTGTCCCGTGGTATGGGGAAACATCGTCTAGCTAAGGCTAGGCGCCAATACTTATCTGGGGTCTAGCTCCGTGGTAAAGTACTTGTTACTCTGATACAGAGTTTGCAGGTTCGAGTCCTCTGTGGACGTAAAGACAATGTTTGTAAATAATTTCCCCTGTTTGCGATTTGTTAGCATAGCTTCAGCAAACCCTCAATTGTTTTGTTTGGCGAACATGAAATTCCCTCATCAGAGGGTGTTCAGCAGGGTGATCCACTCGCTCCACTTCTCTTCTGCTTGGCAGTAAGAGAACTAACTTCCAGCCTACGCAGCGAGCTCAACATCTGGTACCTGGACGATGGCACTCTGGCAGGTACAGAAGAGTCCCTGTTAGAGAACCTACAATTGGTGAAGACACAGGGAGGCTTTTTACAAAGTAGAAGTGATGCAAGGAGGGAGGAGTATATGGAGAGAAAGAGAGGTTAAGAGAGTGGTGAAGCAATGTAAAACGAGAGCAAATGAGATATTATCAACAAATTTTGTTGAAAAAAAAAAGTTTTGGAGTGAGATTAATAAGTTGAGAAAGCCTAGGGAAACAATGGATTTGTCAGTTAAAAAGATGAGAGTTGAGTTATTAAATGGAGACTTAGAGGTATCAGGAAGATGGAGGGAAGATGGATGGAGGCATTTATGTATTTGGAAAAGGCATATGATAGGGTGGATATTGGGGCAATGTGGCAGATGTTGCAAATGTATGGAATAGGAGGTAGGTTATTGAAAGCGGTGAAAAGTTTTTACGAGGATAGTGAGGCTCAGGTTAGAGTATGTAGGCGAGAGGGAAATTATTTCCCAGTAAAAGTAGGCCTTAGACAGGGATGTGTGATGCCACCGTGGTTGTTCAATATATTTATAGATGTAGTTGTAAAAGAAGTGAATGCTCGGGTGTTGGCAAGAGGTGTGGGGTTAAAAGATAAAGAATCTAACACAAAGTGGGAGTTGTCGCAGTTGCTCTTTGCTGATGACACTGTGCTTTTGGGGGATTCTGAAGAGAAGTTGCAGGGGTTGGTGGATGAGTTTGGTAGGGTATGTAAAAGAAGGAAATTAAAAGTGAATATAGGAAAGAGTAAGGTGATGAGGATAACAAAAAAATTAGATAACGGAAGATTGGATATCAGATTGAAGGGAGAGAGTATGGAGGAGGTGAATGTGTTCAGATATTAGGGAGTGGACATGTCAGCAGATGGGTCTATGAAGGATGAGGTGAATCATAGAATTAACGAGGGGAAAAAGGTGAGTGGTGCATTGATGAGCTTTTGGAGACAGAGAACTTTATCCATGAAAGCAAAGATGGGAATGTATGAGAGTATAGTTATACCAACACTCTTGTATGGGTGTGAGACATGGGTTGTGAATGTTGCAACAAGGAGAAGGCTGGAGGCAGTGGAGATGGCATGTCTGAGGTCAATGTGTGGTGTGAATATAATGCAGAGAATCCGTAGTTTGGAGATTAGGAGCATGTGTGGGATTACGAAAACTATTATCCAGAGGGCTGAGGAGGGGTTGTTGAGATGGTTTGGACATGTAGAGAGGGTGGAACAAAATAGAATGATTTCGAGAGTGTATAAATCTGTAGTGGAGGGAAGGCGGGGTGAGGGTCGGCTTAGAAAAGGTTGGAGGGAGGGGGTAAAGGAGGTTTTGTGAGCGAAGGGCTTGGACTTCCAGCAAGCGTGCATGAGCGTGTTAGATAGGAGCGAATGGAGACAAATGGTTTTAATACTTGACGTGCTGTTGGAGTGTAAGCAAGGTAACATTCATGAAGGGTTTCAGGGAAACCGGAAGGCCGGACTTGATTCCTGGAGATGGGAAGTACAGTGCCGGCACTCTGA
Source organism: Cherax destructor (assembly GCA_009830355.1). Classification (NCBI taxonomy): domain Eukaryota; kingdom Metazoa; phylum Arthropoda; class Malacostraca; order Decapoda; family Parastacidae; genus Cherax; species Cherax destructor. Next base: position 71,882 of record WNWK01006738.1, on the reverse strand, counting down.
AGGAGCGGTGTTAATGTTGCAGTTTTGTAGCTGTAGTGTAAGCACGCCTCTGGCAAGACAGTGATGGAGTGAATGATGAAAGTTTTTCTTTGTCGGGCCACCCTGCCTTGGTGGGAAACGGCCTATGTGTTAATAAAAAAAATATATATATATTCAATAACAACACTGCGACTAGCCGGAGGATTGAACCCATGTTGTTTTAGCCTAGCGAACTAGGCTTGCTTCAAGTTGCGAGGACATACGGTGGTGTTGGTGCCTCAGATCTAATTTCATTCTACTTCGTGTTTGGTGTACTATCCTCCACAAACAGTAGACATATTATTGTAACCACGAAAAAATGGTATTTAATCAATAAGAACACTGCAACTAGTCGGAGGATCGAATCCGTGTTGTTTTAGCCCACCTCGTGGTGAGCGTAAATTCCCGACGCTCTAACTCACTGGACCATACAATCCTACAAACGAATTGAGCCTAGCGAACTAGGCTTGCTTCAAGTTGCAAGGTCAAACGATGGTTTGGGTGCCTCAGAGCTTGATCTTAACATTGTTTCATACTATGGAACAGAACTCTTCTCCAGGCTGAGGGACTGACAACCTCAAATCTACGTCTTCAAGGATGATGGACTGATTACATCGTCTTCACATCTCTACTGCTCCTGCCTACTTTCTGTACTCGACTGAAGAAGCCTACTGTGTAGGCGAAACGTTTCGGAATTAGCCAAAGGTTTGCTAAGTTCCTCTTTACATTCCTTTAAAAATCTTGCAAACAGTTCATCAGGGCCTGGGGATTTTTTTAGGTTTTAATTTCTCTATTTGGCTGAGGACCATGTCACTAGTTACCCCAATCGTGCATAGTTTATCATAATTTCTATATAATTTATTATTTCTGAAATTTCGCTAATATCTTTCTGAGTAAAAACTGAGAGGATAAAAGTGTTGAAAATTTCACACATTTTCTTATCATTGTCATTAATCTAACCTGAATTACTTTTAAGTGGGCTATCTTGTTCCTGATCTTACTTCTGAATACCCCAAAAAAAAAACTTTTGGGTTAGTCTTCGAATCCCTTGCGACTTTAGCTTCTTAATCCCTTTTTGCTTTTCTTATTCCTTTTTTTATTTTCTCTTTAATTGAATATATTGATTTCTTAACTGTCCTTTATATGTCTCTCTTTTGACCAATGAGATGTTTAATCTATTGTTCATCCATTTGGGATAATTTTTGTTTGATCTAATTTCCCTACTATGCTCTGAAAAACGTCATATTGGTAACCATCACCACCTACCTGACCCATAGTCAGGTCATTCCAGTTCAGCCTACCCAAGTAATTTCTCAGTCCCATGAAATCGGGGCCAAATGGAAGTCTGGGACAGAGACTTGATTGCAGTTATTTGGGTAATTTCATGATATATTGAAACTAAGTGATTTGTGGTCGTTTTCCCCAAGCTCATCATTAACCTCAAGATTATTAATTAGTGATTCTTTGTTGGCAAGAACCAAGTCAAGCAGGTTGTTTCCCCTAGTTGGTTCTGTCACAAACTGTTTTAAAAAAACAATACTGAACCGTTTCAAGAAAGTCACTAGACTCAAGATTTCCTGTCACATTGTTCCAATCAATTAGTCTAAAGTTAAAATCTCCCATTAACACAACATTTTCATATCTAGACGCCTTATGAATTTCGTTCAATAGCAGCCTGTCGCACTCCCTATCAAGGTTTGGGGGCCTTTAAATCACACCCAAAATTTATTTTTCACGACCCTCGAGAAAGTGTAGCCAAACAGATTCTGTGTCCGATGTTTCTAATCACAGCCAGTCAAACCACAGCCCAGTCAGCCGGGCTGTGGTTCGTACGCTGGGTTGCTTGCTACCAGCAGTAACAGCCTGGTTGATCAGGCCCTGATCCACCGAGAGCCGTGGTCAAGGATCGGCCCGCGGGGATGCAGACCCTCGGAACGACTTCCAGGTAGACTATAGGTAGGTAGACCTCCAGGTACAATCTCTGTAGCTAGACCTCCAGGTAGACTCTAGGTAGGCAGACCTCCAGGTAGACTCTAAGTAGGCAGACCTCCAGATAGACTCTAGGTAGGCAGACATCCAGGTAGACTGTAGGTAGGCAGACCTCCAGGTAGACTCTAAGTAGGCAGACCTCCAGGTAGACTCTAGGTAGGCAGACCTTCAGGTAGACTCTAGGTAGACAGACCTCCAGGTAGACTCTAGGTAGACAGACCGCCAGGTAGACTCTAGGTAGGTAGACCAAGGTCTTTCTACAAAGTATGCCAGTTATGTGCCTTAAGCTTGTGTCAGTAGTGCACTCTACAGAAATAAGAATTATCATTATCATGCCAATAACCTGAGAGAGTGTTATATATGTTTGATCACAAACAACCTGTATTTGTCAATAGTTGAACGATCTTGGCCCTAACCGAAAACCATTGTTGAACATTTAAAGTAGATCAAATGAGGCCTTCGCTTTTTATGAAAAAAAAAACGAATTTTTGGAAGTAAAAATCAGGCAGTGACTTCTATGTATCCCAATGGGAATACCCAATGAAAGAGGAAGATCCAAATTTATCTCTTCTTTCTCATTAAAAATATTTCTCTACGCGTTTATTTAAATTTCCTTATAATACCAATAGGTCATAAGCGCACTTGGCTCAGTGGATACTCATAAAAAATGAATGTGTCTTGAAAAGCCTAAATCTCAAAGGATTTACTTAAAACAACAATATCATTAGTATAGTCATTAGTAGTAGAGTACACGTGGAATAATCGTCATGAGGCCTGGTCATAGACCGGGCCACGGGGGCGTTGACCCCCGAAACCCTCTCCAAGTATACTCCAGGAATACATATTTGTCTTGAAACACCACAGCATCTCTCAATATCCTGGCTCCCAAATTCCACATGAGGCCAAAATGTTGACATGGGTTTCCAAAATCTTACATGAGTCTACATCATTCTCATATTAAAATTGGGAGGCATAAACACATACAGGGGACTACAAAAATCTGATATGGGTCTCCATATTGTGAATGTCAGGTTGCATCTCCATCCATCACGAGAAAAGCGTGCACCTCCACCCGCTTCCAACTCCACACTAATTAAGTTTGAGTGATGCTAATTTAATTGAAGTTATGAGTTAATCATTGGCCTCTGCTGCTCTGACTCAGGCGAGGCTCAACTGCCTCGACCCACGCACCTCCTGCACACTGCTTCATCAACATTATCCGAGGTGTTCAGAGCTATTAGGGCGATGAAAGGTGATTCTATAGTGTAGGAGGAAGGAGGTTCATAACGTACATTAGTAACTAATCTGCACTGAGAAGCAATAGCGTAGCTCACTACAAGCAGCGACTTTCCAACAAAATTTACAACTAATTTAGAGTATCTTTTAACACCCAGGATGTTACCAAGAAGAGGTTACTAATATGCAGAAACCTATTATAATAGGGGCACCAGCTGGGAATCCAATAAGAGATTTTCTCGTTGTGAGTTGTCTCTCTATCTCCCGTCTACTTGCTGGTTGGGCACGGTAACAGTTCATGGATATCCTGTAACAATAATTACTGGCCATCTCTAACGATAAAATATGAAAGAATGAAGAGAGACCGACGGACAGATAGATAGAGAATGAGTGTGAGAGTGAGTGACAAAGAGATCAATAGACAGACAGACAGACAAAGAGTGTTAAAACCAGGGATGAGGTAAATTTCCAACTGGTGAAATTTTACTCTAAAATATCTACAAAGAATTACAAAAAATTAAATAAAATAAGCTTTATTTCTGTAAGACTGGTTGACAATTGGTACAGAAAAGTTATATTATTAACATACTTTATAGAAAGCTCCTGGTTATGCACAACATTTCGGGCGGCTTTAAAATTACTTAATAACTATTTATAACATTTAAGGGGCACGTAATTTCCCTCGTCTGGTAATAACATGTTTATTTTTTTCCACTCTCATCTAACTTGTTCATAATTACTATCGCATTTGCTTTGTCTGTTTCGTAAGGTGAAGTCTTTAAGACTTTAAGTCTGTCAAAAAGAGAGCGGCCAGTTTCTCCAAGGTATTGCAGAGGACAAGAAGAGCAGGACACAGAATAGACTCCGGAAGCATCAGTGGCATAACAATAATAATAGCAGCAACAATAATAATAATGTAGAATGTTTCATCACATTCTGCATAAACATTATTAAATAGAAACATTTTTATCGTTCTAGACATCTCTCTTTCATCTCTTACGTTTTTTTGAAACTTGCCATTCTCATCACCCTACTCCATTATCATCCTGAACTGTCTACTCTCATCAGTTTCTTTGCTGACTATTGCATCTCTTCCATTCCATTATCTTCCTCTCTCAGTCTCACGTCTCATCAGAAAACGTCAGATTGATCTCAGTCTCGCTTCAGATATTGTGCCAACAATGTTGTGTTGGGTCCTGAAGCAATCAAATTACAAGCTTGGAATTGCCAACGAAACTAAATGTTTTTCTTGTTGTGGTTGTGATGATGTGTTTCTGAGCTTGTGGTTTAGATTTTGGGGTTGTGATATGTTTGTGACGTTGTGGTTGTGATGTGGTAGAGATGTTGTGGTTGAGATGTTTGGGTAGTGATGTAGTTGTGATATTCTGTGACGTTGTGGTTTAAAGTTGTTGTTGTTATGTTGGGGCTCATATCATATAGATGTTTTAATGTTGTTCCTGTGTTGATGTTCTGATTGTCTTAATGTTGCAGTTGTGTTGATATTGTGGTTGTCTTGAATATGTGAATGTATAGATTATGTGAACATTTTTATAATTGACTTGATGTTACAAAGGTAATGATGACTTTTCTTGACGTGATAATTATCTCGATGCTATGATTTTCTTCGTATAATATTTATCTTGATGTGCTAATATTTTTTTTTATGTGATGGATTCTATGATGAGTTAGTTGTCATGATGTGATAGCTGACATGAAGTTAAAATTATCATGATGTGATAGCTGACATGAAGTTAAAGTTGCCATGATGTGATAGCTGACATGAAGTTAAAGTTGCCATGATGTGACTGTTTCCTTATGCCGTTAGTTGTTGTGTTGTGTAATAATATAACGGTTGTCTTCGAGTGGCTTTTGTCTTCATGTGGTTGTTGTCTTGAGGTAATATTTTTTTCGAGGTTGTGCTTGTCTTCAGTTTGTTTTCATGTGGTTGTTGACCTACTGTGGTGAGTGTCAAAATTTAATGATTGTTTTTGTATGATCAATTTCACACACTCACACACAGAATTGGAAAAGAAGACGAAGGTATGGTACACCAATTTGGACAAAATAACAAATAAGTGTCAGGAGTGGCATGAAAGTATGGTGGAGGCATCCCCAGACAGCATAGCTCTCACGGAAACAAAGCGCATGGGGATGATAACAGATTCGATGTTTCCATTCGGATATCATATCCTGAGGAATGATAGGGAAAACAGAGGAGGAGGAAGAGCTACACTGCTTATCAAAAAACAGTGGAGTTTTGAGGAGATGGAATGAATGGACAGAAGGGAAGCAGAGGACTACATAGTAGGAACACTTCAGACTGGAGGTCCCAAGGTGGTGATTGCAGTGATATACAACCTGCCACTGAATAGTAGGAGGCCAAGCATGTGTATGATAAAACAACAGAGCAATGGTGAACACACTAGCTGAGGTGGCAAGAAGGGCCCAAATCGGTAGGACAAAGTTACTAGTTGTGGGTGATTTCAATCACAAGGAGAAAGACTGGGTAAACCTGGAGCCATAGGGAAGACCAGAAACGTGGAGCACTAAGATGATGGATGTTGTACTGGAAAACCCCATCCACCAAAATGTTAGGAACACTACCAGAGAGAAAGGAGGGGATGAACCAGCAAAGCTGCGCCTCGTATTCACCTTGAGCAGTTCAGACATTGGGGATATCACATATGGAAGACCCCTCAGAGCTAGTGATCATGTGATCCTGAGCTTTGACTGTATTGTAGAGTTAACAGTGGAAAGTGAAGCATCACAAGGAGGACGGGAGAAGCTAACCTACAAAAGAGAGGACTACATAGGCATGAGACAATTCGTGCACAAGATGCAGTAAGGAAGACAACTGGAGGGAAAGAGAGTAAATGAAATGATGGATCACGAGAAAACAAAGTGAAGGAGGCAGAGGAAAAGTGCTTACCCAAAGACATCAGAGACAACGGGAAGGCCAGAACGAGTTCTTTGTTCATCCTAAGGTATAGAGAGGCCAAAGTTAGGTGTTCTAGAGTATGAAAAAGGTATAGAAGACAAAGTACCCAGGAAAATAAGGAGACGAGCCAAAGCGCCAGAAACAAATATGCATGAATAAGAGAGGCCCAGAGGCAATACGAGAGTCAAATCTGGCCCTAAGGTGTTGTGCATAAGGAAAACAACAGTCAAGGACCAGGTAATCAGGCTGAAGGAAGAGAAATCACAAGAAACAATCAAGAAGTATGTGAGCAGCTCAAGACGAGACTTTGTGAGGTATTTTCAGTGGAGACAGAAAGGCTTCCAGCTAGCTGGGATGGCAGGGTACTCTAACCAGGGCTTTATACACTACACGCAACCGAGAAGGAGATGAAGAGGCTGCTAAGTGAACTACATACCTCAAAGATGATGGAACCAGACATTTATCCGTGTGTCCTGAGAGAAGGAGCAGAGGCACTGTGCACTGTGCCACTAGCAAGAATCTTTACCACATCTCTCGTAACGAGGCAACTACCTAAGGTGTGGAAGACAGCAAATGTAGTCCCAATTTTTAATAAACGAGACAGACAAGCAGCATAAAACTACAGAGCAGTATAACTGACATATATAGTACGTAAAGTCATGGAGAAGATTATCAGGAGAAGAGTGGTGGAGGAGCACCTTGAAAGAAATTAGTTTTCACATTGTCGTAACACTTATGGCAATGTAACAGAAGTTAGACAGGAGAGAGTGGGGTGGTTAGACCGCATTTTCTTAGACTCAGTTCTGCACACGAGATTAGTGAAAAAGCTAGAGGAGCAGGCAGAAATAACAGGAATGTCACCACAATGTCTCAGGGAATATCTAACAGGAAGGAAACAACGAGTAATGATACGTGATGAGGTGTCAGAGTGGGCGCATGTTACGAGCGGTGTTCCACAAGGGTCAGTCCTAGGGCTAGTACTGTTTCTGGTGTATGTGAATGATATGACTGAAGAGGTAGATTCAGAGGCGCCTTTCTGTCTAATGACAATGGTGTTTGACCAATGAATCAATGAAACTTGGTCGTCTTTAGGAACATTTGAAAGCAAAACTTAGTAGTCATGTAAATTCAAAATTGGAATATTTTAAATAAAAAAAAATGAAGTTTGAAAATAGATCAACAATAATTTCATCGTTCTCTGCGCAGACTTCAATCGTTAATCGTACTCTTCAAGCTAGTTATGAAATTTCTCTACTTATAACTAAAACGTGAAAGAATTATACTGTTAGTGAGGATTTAAGTCAGCAATATCAGCTTCTCTCAAAACAGTTCTGCAAATGAATGACAAAGATGTCAAAGGCTTGATATCATTAAGTAACAATAATGTCTGCAGCAGAATACATGAGATGAGAAGAGATCTTGACACACAGCTTATTCAAACGTAGAAATCAAGGAAATTCACAATACTAAATTATGAATGTACTGTAAGAGACAGTGAGGCCCTACTGCTGGCATATGTGAAATATATTGATCACATGATGTTTTGCGAATAATTAAAAAGCACCTCTACTGTTAGTGATAATAAACATTTAAAGTATTTTGATGGACATAAAATATTCATGCGGTGGAGATGGTACCTCTGCTATGATGTACAAGACGAATGGCTTCTTAAAATTAATGAAGGATAATAATCCAGGGATGTTGCTGATTCACAATTCACTAACGGAATTCATTAATACAATGTATCAACACTACAGTAGTGTGCATATTAACTGGAACAGTGATGAAATAAAACATTTACTAGAAAAATCAATGTATATTTGAAAAATACACGGCAATGATTATAGGCATTGCTACACGCTTTGGCATATAATCGACCAGTGTTGAACACATTTTGGCAAGTTCTTCGTCGTGATTCCAAGACCTAATAACAACAGCAATTAGCTTCTCCACAGTTAAACAGCCCTGTTTCGTGATCCTGTGTTCGGTTATTGCCCATATATTTTCAAGTGGGTTGAGGTCAGAAGAATTTCGAGGCCAATTTAGAAGGCTTGGCCCACTCTCTTGGAAGATTGCCAGCATTTTTCTGGAAGTGTGTCATGAAGCAAGATCCTGCTGAACAATGTCTTCTTCATTAGGAAAGTGTCTATCTACAATGACAAACAAATGAGTTGCCAGGATTGACTTGTATTTGTTACCGTTCATCGTTACCTCAACAATAACGAGCCGTCCAGGTGGGTGGGTGTTTTGGAGTTGGTCGAATGTGTCCATTCCGAAGAGAGTCGCCTTTACTCCGTCTCACTGCCACTGATCTGTACCCATAAACTTCAAAATGCGCCTCATCTCAAAATATAACTTTTCTCTATTCATCTGTCGTCCATCCCTTATGATCGAGTGTCCACCGCAGCCGTTTTTTCTTCATAGCAGCAGTCAATAATTGTTTCTTTAACAGCTTTCTGGCAGTTCTGCCAACTTCAAGGAGCCAAATCTCTCAGTAGGTCTTTGTTGGGTTTCTTGGGATCCTTCACACTATTTCTTATGATAACCACTGTCACGGTAAGGTGTTATCTTGCGTTTGCTTCCGCATCTTCCTCAACGCAGCACTTCACAGTCATCAGTGTCATCACCTCTCTTCATAATCCGACCAACAGTTGAATATACTAGGCTCATGTTTTTCGGCAATTTGTCTTATTCAAATCAGCATGTTTTCTAAGAGATACAATACTTACATGCTTCCTAGTGTAACATCCACCATGAATTTCAGCAGAATTCATAAATTGCACGGGATTATTTGTCGAAACCACATTCCCTCACGGATCATGCTTGCAGGAATAGTCTTACAGAACAACAGCTGTTGTAGCACTGACGAGAGTTACAGGGTAACACCGCAGCTGGATGGTTGCCAGAAGTCGGTAGCAAATTCTTCTCAAAGGAAAAAACCCAAACTACATTAAGACAAGACTAAGATATATTATTATATAATCACAAAATTTACTCCTTTCGCAATTAATTTGGAAACTACTATATCAAAGCTAATGCTAAATGTGAGAGTCTATTTACACAGTTTTGTGACGGGTAAAAATGCAGACCATATGAGACTATTGCTTCATACTAAGGTAAGGGGCTGTCAGAGGGCAACTGCTTGAAGAGACTAATATAATATTTAGTATTCTTAGTGACTTTTTAAAGACAAATATGAAAAGAGGTTCCTGGTAAAAGTTGAAGGCAAATCTTTTGTTAGCTATCGGACAGATATTTAAAAAAAATAATATATTAAATATGCAACTTTAGGGAGCAAAAATAACCCTCGTTGATTCAAAGACGAAGATATTTGACTTCATTACATTTCTGGAATTATGGCAAAAGAATATTACATGCAAAAGAAAATACCCTGTTGTATTAGCTAAATAAGTGAGGTAATTGATGCTGTTGCACTTGTCATTGTGGATCATTTGAAAATATTGCCCTGTAATTTTAATGGCAGATTTTCTGATCTCAAAGAAAATGATTTTCCATCTTGGCTAATTCAGCCATTGCTAATGGATCTATCTGAAGTGGCCATGAAGTTCCAAGAAAAACTGTCTCAGTTTCTAAATGATGAGCAATGATGAACCTGTTCAAATTTTAATCACAGTACAGGAAACCATAACACGACTCTGTGACGAGACAATGAAGAAATACTTAACTTCAGCATAAGACTCCCATCTTTATATCTGGTGGAATGTAGTTTTAGTGCTGTAAATTACTTACTACATAAAAAAAACAGATTTAATATATCAAAACGATGAGACTTAAGACTTAACCTAAATTAATTCCTAAAGTAAAAACCAGTTGTAGTAAACATAATGTTAAAATCTCACTAACCTGAGATTCACAAACTTGAATTTAAACATGAGTTTGTTGAGTTACTAAAATAAGCTAAACTTTGCTATTGTATTTTTACCCAATAATATACCATTTCAACACACAAATTTGTTTTAATATCAGGGGAGACATCAAAAAATTTTAAGGTGTCGAGGAAGGGCATGACGGGTAGGAGGTAGTTCATCCTACGGTCTATACATCAGTTCCTCCAGCAGATGCAACATTGGGTGACGTCCGCGAAATTAACCATGCAATGTATTCTCAGTTCTCTAACAAAAACTTGTTGACAAGATATCTCTTGTCAACATGACATGAATACAAAATTTCACCAGATGTTTTTAAAATGAAGTTTTTTTTTTGTTTTTTTTTAGTGAGAGGACATTCAGTTGCTGTCCACAAGTGTCTTAAACCAATGTTAGCTCTACTGTCTGTTGTCTCGCTCTAGGATAGAGTTTGACTTTGAGTCTCGAGAAAAAGTTGAGCCCTATCTAAAGAGTTGGATGGTTGAGAGAAAAGGATTCCTTTATTGTTCAGTGCCCTGGCGGCACGCTACCCATGGAGGTGGAGGCCTAGCAGTTGTCATAAGGATGATCTTCACTGGGATCTCTAGGGTTATCAGTTCACATTTGTATTCCTTGATGTTCTTTGTCCTGTGTCGTTCCCAGAAGTTGACTCACATTCATCAGGTCGCATGGGGAATGGGTTCAAACTTTCCACATCAGTCTCCTGAATCTATGTCGTTTCTACTTCTCCATCCATCCTCTTCTTCCTCAGTTTCATTTCTTGCTACCCGGCCACTGTACAGCTTCATTTCTTGACTTGAGAATTCACAACAGGAGGATTAATACGAATCCTCATTTTCCTCAGCTAATCGCCATAGCTCTAGTTTGACCTCTTTTGGTAGAGTTTCTTTATAGAGAACATCTCTGGTTCAGTTTCAAAGAGAGCTCACAGTATATATCTTCACACGAGCAAGAGCACTAACCACTGCAAAAACTCTCACCACTGGGATTTATATCAAGAATTGTATAAGTGGAAGATGGGCATCTACAAGGTTCTGAGGATCTCTCTCAGATTTAGGAAGAATATAGGAAAGAACCGGTTTGGAAATAGAATAGTCAATGAGTGGAACAGTTTTCCTGGTCGGTATTGAAGCTAAAACCTTTGGTAGATTCAAATTTAGGTTAGATAAATACGTGAGTGAGGGGAGACGGGTTGGATTTGAGTGGGACCTGAACATGAGTTAATTAGGTTATCAAAGCTTATTTCAGGGATTTCACTGAAATTAAGTTCGGTAAATACTTTTGTTAGTGGGTTTGGGTTTCGGAAGGACCTGCTTAGTAGGGGCCAATGCTCCTGCTGCAGTGTTCCACCTTTCTTTTGTTCTTAAATAACACTCTTTAAGTACCTTTGAAAACAATTCGTCGGAGCCAGGGACTTAGTTTGCTTCAGTTTATCTACTTGATGACCTTGTCCTTCGTGACAGTAACATTTTTAACGTGTTTTCTTCAGGACCTGAATAATTATTAATTGCTGGGATGTCATGTATATCTTCTTGTGTAAAAACTGACAATAAATAACCATTAAAAACACATTTCTTGTTCATTATCACTCAGCTGCCCAGCACCAGTTCTCAGCAGTCCTACGTTTTCTCTGATCTTTGTCCTATACACTGTTTCATAATTGCATTTAGCTTTTCTATTCCCCCTTTTTACCTCTCTTTCAAAATGTATGTATTGGTCAATAAGGTTAACCTCTCATCTTTTGATGCGCCAATAAATTCTTTTTTCTCTCTTCTAATAGATACATTAGCCTCATATTCATCCATTTCGGATCGTTCATATTTGATCTAATTTTTCTCTGGGGAATATATACACTTTGAGCACGTTGTACATTATTAAGAAAAAAGTCATATACGCAGATATCCCTTCGTTGTCATCAGTATGATCATCTTCTATAAGAACATAAGAACATAAGAAAGGAGGAACACTGCAGCAGGCCTGTTGGCCCATACTAGGCAAGTCCTTCACAATCCGTCCCACTAACAGAATATTTGCTCAACCCAATTTTCAATGCTACCCAAGAAATAAGCTTTGACAATTCTACCCACTCATGCGCGAGTCCCACTCAAATCAAACCCCTCTCACTCATGAATTTATCCAACCTAAATTTGAAACTACCCAAGGTCCTTGCTTCAATAACCCCACTAGGCAGACTGTTCCACTCATCAACCACCCTTTTTCTAAACCAATACTTTCCTATATCCTTTCTAAATCTATACTTATCTATGTTAAGTAAAAGGACACAAATGCAACTAATGTGACATTTTATTGTGGCAACGTTTCGCTCTCCAGGAGCTTTCTCAAGCCGTTACAAGCGATAATGGACATAGTGGGTTTATATATACTCTCAAAGTGAGGTGAAATACTAGTGGTGGTAGTAGTAGTGATATTAGTAGTAGTAGTAGTAATACAATAAGGTAGAACAATCAATATGCACATGAGTAAAGGTGATAAAACAAATACTAGGGTAGTATAACAATAGGTTAGACAAATATTTCTGCTGGAGGTTGAAATATCGAAGGCCTGTAGGAGTGTTCCACATCTACGATGTGCTTGTGTTGAATTAGCAGGAGAGACTATGTGATGGTAGGGTTTACTGTTTTCAGGAGGATTCTTGCTAAGACTTCAGAGATGGTGAAGCTGCCTTTGTTTTGTTTAATTGTGGTAGAAACAGAGATAAGTGCTGATTCAAGGCATTTGCGTCTACGGAAATTAGTTTCTTTGATTACTAGTCGGGCGTCTTTGAATTTCATGAGATGATTGTTGGAATTTCGGTGTTGTACGCAGGCGTTGTTCAGGTTATCGTTTCTGCATGCATTAATGTGTTCATTGATGCGTGTTTCGAGGTTCCTTGCTGTTTCTCCTACATAAATTCTGTCGCAGCCTCCACAGGGTATAGTGTAGACCCCTGCTAATTATATACTTATCTAACTTGAATCCATTATTGCGGGTTCTCTCTTGGAGAGATATCCTCAAGACCTTATTTATATCCCCTTTGTTAATACCCATTTTCCACTTGTATACCTCGATCATGTCTCCCCTCATTCTACGTCTTACAAGTGAATGTAATTTAAGGGTCTTCAATCTTTCTTCGTAAGGAAGATTTCTAATGCTATGTATTAATTTAGTCATTCTACGCTGAATGTTTTCTAACGAATTTATGTCCATTCTGTAATATGGAGACCAAAACTGAGCTGCGTAATCTAGGTGAGGCCTTACTAATGATGTATAAAGCTGTAATATAACCTCTGGACTTCTGTTGCTAACACTTCTTGATATAAATCCCAGTAATCTATTTGCCTTATTACGTACGCTTAGGCATTGCTGTCTTGGTTTAAGGTTGCTGCTTACCATCACCCCCAAGTCCTTCTCGCAATCTGTATGGCTAAGTTCTACGTTATTTAACTTGTAGATGAATGGTTCAGAGAACCGACAAGTTATAAATTAGACACATATGCAACACTTGGGTATCTTTATTGAGGAAACGTTTCGCCACACAGTGGCTTCATCAGTCCAATACAAAGTAGAAAGGTGTAAGGAGAGGAGGAGTTTGAGGTTATCAGTCCCTCGGCCTGGAGTCGATGTGTTCAGTCCATCAATCTTGTTAGAAGTGTAGCACAAGGCCGTAGAGGTGGCTTATATGCTGTAATCAGGTGAGATGAAGCAGCAGGAGGCGGGGTCATAGTAGTACCATCACTATTCTAAGTAGGTCTTCGTCCAAAGGTTGGACAAGTGTAGAAGAATTCGTTTGTATCAAGATCCCAAGCTGTTGCTGTGTCAGACAGGATGTAGATGAATGGTTCAGATGAAGCCACTGTGTGGCGGAACGTTTCCTCAATAAAGATACCCAAGTGTTGCATATGTGTCTAATTTATAACTTGTCGGTTCTCTGAACCATTCATCTACATCCTGTCTGACACAGCAACAGCTTGGGATCTTGATACAAACGAATTCTTCTACACTTGTCCAACCTTTGGACGAAGACCTACTTAGAATAGTGGATGGTACTACTATGACCCCGCCTCCTCCTGCTTCATCTCACCTGATTACAGCATATAAGCCACCTCTACGGCCTTGTGCTACACTTCTAACAAGATTGATGGACTGAACACATCGACTCCAGGCCGAGGGACTGATAACCTCAAACTCCTCCTCTCCTTACACCTTTCTACTTTGTATTGGACTGATGAAGCCACTGTGTGGCGAAACGTTTCCTCAATAAAGATACCCAAGTGTTGCATATGTGTCTAATTTATAAGTTATTTAACTTATATGTGCTTGGGTTATGGACACTCCCGAGCTTCAGAACCTTGCATTTATCTACATTGAATTGCATCTGCCCCTTTTCTGACCACGAATTTTGTTTGTCTAAATCTTCCTGAAGTTCTATGACATCTATGTTTGAATCAATTATCCTACCTATCTTCGTGTCGTCGGCGAATTTGCTCATATCACTAGTAATTCCCTCGTCAAGGTCATTGATATATATTATAAATAACAATGGGCCTAAGACTGATCCCTGTGGAACACCACTTGTTACAAGTCCCCATTCGGATTTAACCCCATTTATGCACACTCTCTGCTTCCTATTGGTGAGCCATGACTCGATCCATGACAGCACTTTTCCCCCAATGCCATGAGCTGCCACTTTCTTTAACAGTCTCTGGTGCGGTACTCTATCAAAAGCCTTACTAAAGTCTAAATAAACAATATCGAATTCTTTATCGTGATCAACAGCCTCAAAAGCTTTAGTGAAGAAGGTTAATAAATTAGATAGGCAGGAACGGCCCCTCGTGAATCCATGCTGAGTATCATTAATCAAATTATGGTTATCTAGATGGCTTCTAATAATATCAGCTATAATTGACTCTAGTAATTTGCCTACAATTGAGGTCAGGCTTATTGGGCGGTAATTTGACGGTAGTGACTTGTCCCCTGCTTTAAAAATAGGAATTACATTAGCCATCTTCCACATATCAGACACTACACCTGTTTGAAGAGATAAATTAAAAATGTTAGATATTGGTTCACAGAGTTCCATTTTGCATTCCTTAAGAACCCTTGCAATAAGCTCATCAGGACCCGGCGATTTATTTTGTTTCAGTCGGTCTAGTTGTTTCCTAACCATTTCGCTAGTGACTGTGATATTACATAATTTATCTTCTTCTGGGCCTCTGTAAAAATTAATTACTGGGATATTATTAATGTCTTCCTGTGTGAAAACCGAGAGAAAATAATTATTAAAAATAGAGCACATATCATTCTCCTTGACAGTAAGATGCCCAAAGTTATTTTTAAGGGGACCTATCTTATCCCTAACTTTTGTTCTATAAACCTGGAAAAAACTTTTTGGGTTAGTTTTTGAATCCCTAGCAACTTTAATTTCATAGTCCCGTTTAGCTTTTCTTATTCCCTTTTTAACGTCCCTCTTAATGTCAGTATACTGATTTATAAGATGACCCTCACCTCTATAAGATGACTCTCACCTCTTATAAGATGACCCTCACCTCTTATAAGATGACCCTCACCTCTAATAATCATTAGCTACACTACAGCAGTCGAGACTAGACAGGTGTTCCGTAAGTTTGGTCTTCTTACTACAGAATTGATATAAATTCAATGGAGAACATACAGAAAAGAATGGCAAAATTAATCCACTGAATAAGTAATTTCTCATACACGGATAGACTGAGAGCCTTGAATCTTCACTGTCTCGAGAGACTCAGAATGAGAGATGTCACTGAAGTATATAAGTGGATGATGGGTATAAACATAAACGATATGAATAAAGTACTGTGGAAATAGAATCTAGTAAGAACTAGAAATAATGGATTTAAATTAAAGTTTTCGGTCCGTTTAACAATTTTCGAAGTAATTTATAACCTTATATAGCTTCAAAAAGAGATTAGACAAATATATGAGTGAAAATGGCTGGGTTTGACAAGTAAATTCCATCAAATTACCATCTAAGAAGCCAGACTGTTTGTGACTTGATAAAGCCCCCTGTGTGGGCGAAACGTTGTCAATAAAGGATTACATTATACTGTTTATGTGTTTATATTTCCATTGTGTCGGTATTTTATACAATTTATTTCCAAGCCTGACGTCTATAGTAGGCAATTTATTAGAGCCATCTATAGCCGATATTGAATCATCACTAATCGTTATTTCTAACACAGTTAAACAGAAGGAAGGCAGCTTCATCATCTTTGAAGTAATAACAAGAATTATCAAAACAATAAATCACATAGCTGCTACACAAGTACTACAACTACCACTGCTACTACTACTACCAACACAAATGCTACTACTACTACTACTACCACAACCTGCAACGATTATATTAAACTTTACTCCTCACTCTCTACTTATATATACCCTGTCGCATTAGATGGACTTGAGTCCTTTTATTTAACATATTATCGTTAATTCTACTAACAACATTACTCTAAGATCAGCGTTGAAGACAAACACTTCTCTTTCTTTCCTCCCGGGGGTTAACCGCTTTCTCCACACATCAAGGAAAAAGGTGGGGAAAAATACCAGTCTGCGAGAGCGTGGTTGACATTAACAGTCGTAAGAAAAATGTATTTTCAAAAGTAGAGATCTGAGTAATCATCTGCATTGTCGAGGATCTCAGTAGGATACAATGGTTTCTGACTTCAGGAAATACGTCGACAAGAGAACTGTCAAGCACTGCACTGCTGTTTCTTGGCAACTATCTTTTGTTTTGCATTTACTGTGTTCTTAATCAAGGACTTTTATGCGTTAAAACATTGTGTACGCAAGACAGCCATCTGGTTAAACAATGGGTGAAAGTTGACAAAGGAGTGTCTGGAACAAAAATTTTAGCCCAGAAGGGAGCAACAAACAGCTAAAACAATGTCTTTGTTGTTTCATATTATCTTTAAGACAGAGGACCCCTGAAGGGAGATGCCTAGATGCTAGTGAGCATTTCCTTATTCAAGGAATTAGATCCCTACGGATTTAGTGCTCCTCTTATGAATGCAACATGAAAGACTCGCTTAACATTCATCTTTTTCACTATCTGCTTCGTCACGGCTTTTCCCTGCGTATGTGTTCTTAATCCTCTTTCCTCAAAATCAGGAAGCTGGCAAAAGAGAATTTTAATTCCATTAAAATGCTTTAAAATACTTGTGATTTTAAATTTAAAGGTGAATCGGGGGAAAATGCTGGATACCTGTGGAACAAAATATTGCCTACCTTAATTATAATGTTTATGGAAAGCTCTACTGTGGGCAAAACGTATAATTAAGTGTTTTCCTTGAAAATAATATTTAGCCCTGGTGATGGACCAGGTGCTTTGGATCCCTCAGTGCCCTTGTGATGGACCAGGTGCTTAGCCTCATTCAGTGCCCTTGTGATGGACCAGGTGCTTAGCCTCATTCAGTGCCCTGGTGATGGACCAGGTACTTAGGCTCATTCAGTGCCCTGGTGATGGACCAGGTGCTTAGGCTCATTCAGTGCCCTGGTGATGGACCAGGTGCTTAGGCTCATTCAGTGCCCTG
The DNA here is from genome assembly GCA_009830355.1 of Cherax destructor. Lineage (NCBI taxonomy): Eukaryota > Metazoa > Arthropoda > Malacostraca > Decapoda > Parastacidae > Cherax > Cherax destructor. The sequence continues at coordinate 54,246 of WNWK01006738.1, read as the reverse complement.
GTGATGGACCAGGTGCTTAGGCTCATTCAGTGCCCTGGTGATGGACCAGGTGCTTAGGCTCATTCAGTGCCCTGGTGATGGACCAGGTACTTAGGCTCATTCAGTGCCCTGGTGATGGACCAGGTACTTAGGCTCATTCAGTGCCCTGGTGATGGACCAGGTGCTTTGGCTCCCTCAGTGCCCTTGTGATGGACCAGGTGCTTAGCCTCATTCAGTGCCCTGGTGATGGACCAGGTGCTTTGGCTCCCTCAGTGCCCTTGTGATGGACCAGGTGCTTAGCCTCATTCAGTGCCCTGGTGATGGACCAGGTGCTTTGGCTCCCTCAGTGCCCTTGTGATGGACCAGGTGCTTAGCCTCATTCAGTGCCCTGGTGATGGACCAGGTGCTTTGGCTCCCTCAGTGACCTTGTGATGGACCAGGTGCTTAGCCTCATTCAGTGCCATGGTGATGGACCAGGTACTTAGGCTCATTCAGTGCCCTGGTGATGGACCAGGTGTTTTGGCTCCCTCGGTACCCTGGTGATGGACCAGGTGCTTCAGCTCCTTCAACGCCCTGGTGATGGATCATGTGCTTCGGCTTATTCAGTGCCCTGGTGATGGACCAGGTGCTTCAGCTCCTTTGGTGCTCTTGTGATGGACCAGGTGCTTCAGCTCTTCCAGTACCCTATTTTACAATGCCCTGATTATCAAAGCATATTCTATGGATGGAGTAGGTGGGTTGGGTAGGAGTTTTTGTTTGTGGGATTGGTTTTGGGTTTTAGGGCGACCTGCCTAGCGTGGACCAGTTGACTTGCTGCAGTGTTCCTTATTTCTGTGTTCTTGTGAGTGAGAGGTTTTGGATTTGAACGGGATTTGCACAATTGTTTGGGGGGGGAGGGGTTAAGATTCCTGTCTAAGAAGAGAGCTCTGATTAATTTAATAGAGCTCTCCTCTTCGTCAGGAATACTAACACATAGAAGCATTATATTATTATGTTGGTAGCTAATGACAAACTCCGAGAAATTTTAATTTCATGGATATCTGAGTTATAATGAGGATTCTATCTCATTATCTTTGTACTCAAATATAGTGTAACAGTTCGCTTGTTCCAAATATTAATATTAAATATTTAGGAAATACTTTGCAAAAAATTTATTTATTTGAGTTCGTGCACAATGAAGTGAATCATATAGGAACTATGCTCCTTCGGCCAGACCACCTCAGTTGCTCCTTCGGCCAGACCACCTCAGTTGCTCCTTCGGCCAGACCACCTCAGTTGCTCCTTCGGCCAGACCACCTCAGTTGCTCCTTCGGCCAGACCACCTCAGTTGCTCCTTCGGCCAGACCACCTCAGTTGCTCCTTCTGCCAGACCACCTCACTCACTTGCTCCTTCGGCCAGACCACCTCACTCACTTGCTCCTTTTGCCAGACCACCTCACTCCCTTGCTTCTTCGGCCAGACCACCTCAGTTGCTCATTCGGCCAGACCACCTCAGTTGCTCATTCGGCCAGACCTCCTCACTCACTTGCTCCTTCGGCCAGACCACCTCACTCACTTGCTTCTTCGGCCAGACCACCTCACTCACTTACTCCTTCGGCCAGACCACCTCACTCACTTGCCAGACCACCTCACTCAGTTGCCAGACCACCTCACTCAGTTGCCAGACCACCTCACTCAGTTGCCAGACCACCTCACTCAGTTGCTCCTTCTGCCAGACCACCTCGCTCAGTTATTAGAACTTATTAGTAGTCTCATAATTATGCACTCTGCTCAGATAATTTAAAAATTATGCCTGAATCTCAACATTTTTTATTCATATATATGTGAAAGTTTATATATATATTAAACATCTTAAACCTGGTCTAAATTATAATGATTTTGCAAATAATTTATTTACTCTGAAAAAATTATAGTTTATTCTCTATTGGAGAGTATATTTTTTTTATATTCAGTGTAGTGGTTTGTCTTGGAGAGTTATTCCAGGATTCATGCAGTACTCTCTATATTTATTTATTTTTATAAAGTTTATCATATTGTATTATAGTATGATTGTATTTTATGTTATATTGTTGTATAAATATGTCATGTTCGAGAATATGATTCTGAAGATGGTGAAGGATTCATCACCGAAACACTGAATTATCCTTCAAGAAATGTATTGTGAAACTGTTTCGGTCTTTCCCACCTAATATAATTAATATTAATTACTGCCTGCCCACCTGGAGAGTGACCTGGAACGACATGACGTCAGTAACAACCAACCTGTTGTAATCAATCTAAATTGTGACCTTACGGAAAATATTACATTATTTATAATGCTACTGTCGAGAAAAATAAAAATAAGAAGCGTAATGGACAGTATAAGAAAGTTGAGGTAATATCAAAAAGTGACAATGAGCGAGATGAAGGGACAGGAGAGACAAGCCAAGACACAACACCTCTCAGGAAGTTTTAAGGAAAAGAGTAGAATATGTTTGTGTGATTTTGTGACTATAGTTCGATTTTTAGGGTCTTCAGTTTTCTTTTGGATGAGGCTGTATGTGGCGCCATCTTGTGAAGGAATTCATTTACGTTATGTATGTTTCGTCATATGCCGTCTTTCCTCTTATATTCTTAGGGTTTGTTTTTCTTCTGGTCTTCTCAATTTTTCTTTCTTCCGGAAAGGTGCCTCTTGACTCCTCCTCCTCCCTTCACTAAGCCTACTATCAAATAAGTAGCATAGGCTTTTTGGTGTTACAGTTTTCTGTTGTGTTGATCTCTCTAAGCAGATTTCTTCAGTCTTGTTCAGCATAGCCTAATGGCTTGGCCTTAAGCTTTATTTAACCTTTGTTTTCTCCCAGTCCTCAGTTAATGGAGTGTTCCTCATGGAGAGAGAGCTGGAAGATAACTGCTTATTTTGTACTCCAGGAGGTTCTGAAGACCTCGTCCCTGAGGTGTCTATACGACCGGCATATAACTCCTCCTCCTGATCAACCAATTTGTATTCATGAGCCAAACTTCACTCGCCTATTTATGGCCAGCCTGTGACCCAGCGTGGTACTCTTAATTAATCAACTTTAAATTACTGAAAACTCTCGCCTTGTGGACAAACTCTTATTATTTCCATTTTAACTTCGGCCAGTGTGTCAATGTCATCTTGACTTTTGGAATTTCTCCTCTGGTTTAGGAAGTAATTTTATTATTTTAGTTTTGTTTAATTCATTAATTATATATGTGTTTTAGGTTTCTAAAGTAAAGGTCTCGTTAAAGAACATAACTCCAATCATTCGACTCTTTTCTCTTTTTATATATTTCTCGGTTATCAGATTATTTTTCCATTAATATTTTCCACAGGGGAAAAAACAGCTTTCTTTTCCCTGAGAAGTTGAAACTAAATGGGATGCTAATACATACAATATTTCCAGTGTGGTCTCAGTGGCTCAGGAAAGATAAAAACAACGGGTGGATGTAGAAGCATGTGGGAAACAGAGAGGCTGGCAAGAGAACAAGCACACATCATCAGAAAAAGTGGAAATCTGAAATGAGATGGATGAACCAGGGTAGGCACAGTCTCTGGGGCACCCAAGGTAACAGAAGCAGAGTTCTACAACCCACCTCCAAACAACAGGATTGATGATGGTGGTGGTAATACAGAATGTCAGGGAAACAAAGGTGACAACACGGGATGAAACGGCAGGATTGGACCTAATTTTCACCTTAATCTCCTCTGAAGCGAAATAGACTACGAGATGCATGTAGGTACCTGTGTCCATCTTGTACAGAATGCCTATGATAGACAAACATGGAGAGAAGAGTAAAAGATGAGGAAAGAGTAAACCTGGTTACTGAAGAGGAGACTCTGCAAGAATGTGAGAATTCCTGAGTGAAGTTCCAGGATGATGGACTACCTGGCTGGAAGCACTAAAGGTAGAGGAGGCAAAAAAGAAACATATAAAAAAAAAAGACTGGAGATATGAAGTACAGCAGAAAACAGAAATAAGCAGATGGGTTGTAAATAAATAATTTAGGCATTTTTGAGATGAAAGTTGAATTATCATTTTATTAAAACACTGCAGTAAAAACCAAAATGGAATTGAAAGAGCTGCACAGTTGTATCAAACAGAATACAACTGTAAAGATCAGGCAATACACCTGATGGAAGTGGGTGTCACACACACAAGGAATAACGAAAAAAATATGTATGAAGGTGAATAATCGATTTAAAGAGATGTTCTCTTCAGAAATAGGGACACCACCAGAGCCAAAAATAAATACCACACCAAAGGTTAATGTACACCTTACACACACACACATATAGAAAAGAGTGGTAGAAAATATGAAAACAAAATTATAAACATTAATAACACTTACTTAAACAAGAGATATCCAGAATGTAGACCTATTTGAAGTCTATAACATGATAACAAGCGAGGCAAAAAAGAGGGATAGGTGGACTGCAGATTCCTGTACTGGAAGAAGACATCTCATTATTTGTCTCTTAAGAGACCAACTAGAGGTGCAGGTAGGAAAAAACAAAAGCTACTGAGGCGGACAAAAGAATGCTTAAATGGTAGGTGAGAAAGATCAAATGACTTTACGGAAAAAGGCACAATGAGAATAATAGTAGGACTAGAACTAGTGGTATTGTCAAGATGAGATAGTGTCAGTCTCGTCTGTGTGGGCGTATGAGAATGGGTGATTGTACTCATCTATTTGTGATTGCAGGGGTTGAGTCTCAGCTGCAGGCTCCGCCTTTCTGCTGGTCGCTACTAGGTCTATTCTCTCCCTGCTTCAAAAGCCTTATAGTACCTCTATGTAAGAATCCTGCATCCCCTTCCCTTTCCACTTCCTGACAACTCTAAGGCTGAAGAATACTTCGTAACATCCCTGTGAGTCATCTGAGTTTTAACTTCCAGATGTGTCGCCTTATGGCTGTGTCCCATCTCTGAAACATTTTGGCCCTGTCCACTATGTCAATTACTCTCAGCATTTTATACGTCGTTATCATGTCTCCCCTATCCCTTCTGTCCTCCATTGTCGTCAGGTAGATTTCCTTAATTTCTCCTTATAGGACAAACCCCTTAGCTCCGAGACTAGTCTTGCTGCAAACCTCTGCACTTTCACGACTTTCCTTTTGTGTTTGACCAGGTGTGGGTTCCAAACTGGTGCTGCATACTCCAATATGGGCCTGACGTACACGTTGTACAGTGCCATGAATGATTCCTTATTTAGATGTCGAAACGCTATTCTTAGGTTTGCCAGGCGCCCATATGATACATCAGTTATTTGGTTGATGTGCGCCTCAGAAGTGCTCGGTATAATACTAACCACAAGATCCTTTTCCATGAGTGAGTTTTGCTGCAAAACTCACTCATGGAAAAGGATCTTGTGGTGAGTATTATACCGAGAACTTCTGAGGAGAACATCAACTAAATAACTGCTGTACTCTTTCTGAGGTCTTCTTTGTCCTTCCGCATGTTTCATGACTTTCTACTTGCTGGGGTTAAACTTCAATAGCTATTTGTTGGATCAGGCTTGAAGGCTGTCCACATCCCTTTGTAGACTTACTTGATCCTCATCCGCTTGTATTATCCTTATTAGCGTCACATCGTCTGCATACAGTGACACCTCTGAATCTATATCTTCTCTCATGTCATTCACATATACAAGAATCAACACCGGACCTAGGACTGACCCTTGTGGAACCAGATTCGATACACGTTCCTACTCAGACACTTCGTCGCATACCAACACACGTTGTTTCCTTTCTGTCAGTTATTCCCTGATTCATTGCAGTATTTTCCCTGCTATTCCTGCCTACTACTCTAGCTCTTCAACCAGTCTCTTTAGTGCTACTTTGTCGATGGCCTCTCACAGTCCAAGAAGATGCAATCTACCCATCCCTCTCTCTTCTGTCTTAATTTTGTTACTTGTTGTAGAACTCCAGGATTTTTGTGTAGGATTTTCCTTCCCTGAAGACGTGCTGTTGTTATTTATGAGCTCGTTCCTTTCTAGGTGCTTCACCACTCTGCTCCTGATAATTTTCTCCATAACTTTACATATGATACATGTCAGCAACACTGGTCTGTAGTTTAGGAGAGATATCTGGGCCCACCTCCTTCGAGGTGTCTAGTTTACCTAGCTGTTTCTTCCTCTCCTCTTATGAGTGCAGTGTGTCTGCCACTTGCTGGTGCACCCTACTGCTTCAGTCTGATGGAAGCCTCTCTGTCTCCACTGTGAATACCAACCTGAATCTTGAGCTGAGCTCCTCACATACTTCTTGGTCGCTCCCTGTGTTTACCTGGCCCTTGACTGTTGTTTTCCTCCTAATATGGCTGTATAACAACTTTGGGCCAAATTTGTTTATTTATTTTGTTATTCTCATATTGCCGCTGGGCCTCTCTCCTTATCCCTGTATATTTCTGGCTCTTCGGCTTAACTCCTTGTTTTTATAAGTTCTTTGCCTTCTATACATTTCCCTTGCTCTAACACACATGGTTTTTTGACTCTCCACACCTCGTTGTAAACCATGGGGTCACTTTGGTCTTCACATTGTTTCTGTTGCCCTTTGGCACGAACTTCTCCTCTGCCTTCCTGCACTTTGTGATCACATATTCTATCATTTCTTTTTGTGTCTTTCCCTCTAGCTCTCTCATTGCACCTCATGCAGGAATTGTCTCTTACCTGTGTAGTCTGTAGTTTAGCTTTTCCCTTCCTTCTCGTGCTGCTTCCCTCTACATTGTTATCCCTATTATGTATTTGAAACTCAGGACCACACGATCGCTAGCACTGAGGGGCCTTTTGTGTGTGATATCCCCTAAGCCTTCGAGGTGAATACAAGATCCAGCCTTGCTGGTTTGTCATCTCTCTCTCTTCCTGTGTCCCTAAGATGTTGGTGCATGACGTTTTCAAGCAACCTCTCCAGCATCTTAGCCCTTCACATTAATCCCCAGGTTTTCCCAGTCAGTTTCCTTGTGGTTGAAATCCCCACGATAAGTAACTTTGCCCTTCCCATGTGGACCCTTCTGGCTACCTCAGCTAGTGTGACCATCATCGTCATGTTGCTCTCAAACTCTTGTCTTGGTCTAATGCTGTTCGGTGGCGGGTTGTACATCACTGCTATCATCACTTTTCGGACCCCAGTGTGAAGTGTTCCTACTATGTAGTCATACGCTACACCTCTGCCTAGTCCTCCCATCTCAAAACTCCATTGGTTTTCAATGAACATTGCAACTGCTCTTTCCCTTATGTTGCCCCTGCCTTTCCTGAGGATCTGATAGCCAGTTGGGAAGATCACATTTATCACCCTCGTGAGTTTTGTCTTCGTGAATGCTATGATATCTGGGGGTTGCCTCAGTGATTCTGTCCTGCTAATTCATCACTCTTATTTCTCATTCCATCATTTTTTTTTGCACAATACCTTAACCTTCCTTTCCAGAACTGTATTCTGGGGAAAGGGAGGGTTTGGTGTAGGCTGAGGGTGTGGGAGGCGTGGCTACATACAATGAGAGGCGTGGCTGCATACATTGGGAGGCGTGGATGCATAAAATGGGAGGCGTGGCTGCATACAATGAGAGGCGTATCTGCATACAATGGGAGGCGTGGCTGCATACAATGGGATGCGTGGCTGCATACAATGAGAGGCGTGGCTGCATACAATGGGAGGCGTAGCTGCATACAATGGGAGGCGTGGCTGCCTACAATGAGAGGCGTGGCTGCATACAATGGGAGGCGTGGCTGCATACAATGGGAGGCGTGGCTGCATACAATGGGAGGCGTGGCTGCATACAATGGGAGGCGTGGCTGCATACAATGAGAGGCGTGGCTGCATACAATGAGAGGCGTTGCTGCATACAATGAGAGGCTGCAGATGAAGTGGAATTAGTGTTGGGAGGAGTGGGAACTGAGGGTGTGGATATTGTGGCTTGAGTCTAGGTAATCCGTTTGGTTGGTGTGGGGTGGAAGGACTTGAAAGGATACTGTGGATGGTTCTGTGGGCAGTTGTGTTTGTTGTTTGCCCCAGGGCTGCGCTCTTCTGTCTGCCGGTGCCTACCGTATTTTTGTATTTTACTGCGGTTGGGGTACACTCACTGGTATTTTCGGAGTCATTGAACAGTGATAAGATAAGATTTTGTTCGTATTTTTAACCCCGGAGGGTTAGCCACCCTTGCATCCTTGTCCACCAGGATGCAACCCACACCAGTCGACTAACACCAAGGTACCTACTTGCTTGCTAGGTGAACAGGACATCAGGTGTAAGGAAACGCGTCGAAATGTTTTCCACCCCTCCGAAAATCGAACCCGGACCGTCCGCGTGTGAAGCAAGAACTTTTGCCAGACAGGCCACGGGTGTGTGTGTGTATGTGTGTGTGTGTGTACGCATCTATATGTGGTTGCAGGGGTCGATTTACAGCTCCTGGCACCGCTTCTTCCCTGGTAGCAAGAATGTGCACTCTCTCCCAGCTCACGAACTTTATCGTACCTCTTCTTAAACTAATGTATGGATCCTATTTCCACCACTTTACTATCCACTTCCTGACTACTCTAAGGCTGAAGAAATATTTCCTAACATCCCTATGACTCTTCTGACTTTTCAGCTTTTTGTGCCCTCTTATTTCTGATTCCCATCTCTCAAACTTTCTATTCCTATTCATCTTGATAATTCCTTTCAATATTTTGTACCTTGTTACCATATCCCTGCTAGTCCTCCTGTCTTCCAGAGACATCAGGTTGTGTTCACTTAATTTCTCCTCATTATACATTCCCCTTATATCCGGGACTAGTCTTGTTGTAAACCTCGTCACTTTCTCCAATTTCCTGACATGCTTGACCAGTTGTGGGTTCCATACTGCTGTTGTTACTCCATTAAGGACCTGAGGTTCTCTGTACAGTGTTATGAATGACTCCTATATATATATATATATATATATATATATATATATATATATATATATGCAAGACAACCACTTTGAAAAAATAGAAGAATTCCAAGCGCTTTCGTGACTACTCACATTATCAAGGAACTATAAAAGGAAACGTGAGAAGAAGACTTATAAAGAGGCAGAATACACCTCACAGTCACATCACACTAACAAAGACTACACCTCACAGTAGCGTAACATCGCACGACTCTGTGAAGAGGAACATAAGAAAGGACCTGAAACTCTTCCCAAGAATTAAGATTAGTCCAATTTATCATTAAATTCTTCCCAAATTTTATTAATGATAAATGAATCCAATTTATATAAACCAAAAGAAATATTCATATTATTTTCAAAACTGCTTTTAATGAAACATGATTCTATTATATTTCTCTCAACCATGGACTTGCTTGATACAACCTTCTCAGCATTTTGAAAATCAATTGGATGGTTAAAATCTCTCACATGAATAAATAGAGCATTAGAATCTTGTCCAGTTCTAATGCTATATTTATGTTGTTTTAATCTTAGTTCAAGACTTTTACCAGTTTGACCATAATAAACTTTATCGCATATTTTACAGGGAATCTTATAGACACAACCGTCAGCATTTTGGGGAATTTTTATCAAAAGTCTTTTTACTGTATCAAGATTTTTAAATACAACTTTGATATTAAAATTCTTAAGAAAAGAAGGCATATCAACCAAGTTTTCATGGTAAGGGAGAACCAACATATTTTTGGTTGAATAAGGTTGGTTGTCCCTTTTTGGATTGTAAAAAGTATTTCTAGCTATTTTAAAAGATTTATCAGTTATGTTTCTTGGATATTTTAAATCATTAGCTATTTCATAAATTTTAGAGATTTCTTCATCTATGAACTCTGGACTACAAATACGTAAAGCTCTCAAAAACATAGAAGAGAAAACCGACACTTTAACTCTATCTTGATGTGAAGAGTAATAGTGTACATAGGAACAATTATTTGTAGGTTTTCTGTATATTTTAAATTTAAAGTCATTGTTACCCTTAATAATAAAAACATCTAGGAAGGGCAATGAGTTATTTACTTCAAATTCAACAGTAAAATTTATAGAATGAGCTAAGCTATTTAATTTAACAAGGAAATGGTTTATGTCTACATTCTTAGGCATAAGGCACAAAATATCATCAACATATCTATACTACTTAGCTCTATTGGGAAGGATTGTGTTAAGCAATCTTGTTTCGAAAAATTCCATATATAAATTACTAAGAACAGGTGAAAGAGGATTTCCCATTGCCATACCAAACTTCTGAGTGTAAAACTCATCATTAAATACAAATTTTGCATCAACAATACAAAGTTTAATAAGTTTAATGATAGTAGGAACTGACAATGGTAAATCGTAATTAACCAGTTCTTCAGATAAGAAACTTAGTAAATCATCAACTGGAACTTTTGTAAACAAGGAGGTAACATCAAAACTAACCATATTGAAATCATTTAAATCAGTCAAGGTGCTTAATTTATCAACTAAATCTAAGTTGTTTTTAACATTAAAATTAGAATTTTTTTCCAACAATTGGGCTCAAAATATCAACAAGCCATTTAGAAAGTTTATAAGAAACTGAACCTATGGAGCTAATAATTGGTCTAACAGGATTACCAGGTTTGTGTGTTTTAATTAAACCATACATATAAGGTAAAGATGGATTAGTGGAAGTAATTTTTTTAATTAATTCATCTTTGCCCTTCAATAGATGCTTTATTGTTTTATTGAAATTGCTGTTAACAGTTTCTAAGGGATTCTTTCTAAGTTTAAAATAGGTGTACACAAGACCAAATCTCCCTGGAAATGTTTGTCAGTGTCGCTTAATGTTTCAAGTGTTATGAGTTTGGTCATAACACAAACAAATGTAGCAGCCAAAAAACGATTTGCAGTATCTGTTCTTTCCAGGTTTATAGAACAAAAGTTAGGGATAAGATAGGTCCCCTTAAAAATAACTTTGGGCATCTTACTGACAAGGAGAATGATATGTGCTCTATTTTTAATAATTATTTTCTCTCGGTTTTTCACACAGGAAGACATTAATAATATCCCAGTAATTAATTTTTACAGAGGCCCAGAAGAAGATAAATTATGTAATATCACAGTCACTAGCGAAATGATTATGAAACAGCTGGACCGACTGAAACAAAATAAATCGCCGGGTCCTGATGAGCTTTTTGCAAGGGTTCTTAAGGAATGCAAAATGGAACTCTGTGAACCAATATCTAACATTTTTAATTTATCTCTTCAAACAGGTGTAGTGTCTGATATGTGGAAGATGGCTAATGTAATTCCTATTTTTAAAGCAGGGGACAAGTCACTACCGTCAAACTACCGCCCAATAAGCCTGACCTCAATTGTAGGCAAATTACTAGAGTCAATTATAGCTGATATTATTAGAAGCCATCTAGATAACCATAATTTGATTAATGATACCCAGCATGGATTCACGAGGGCCGTTCCTGCCTATCTAATTTATTAACCTTCTTCAGTAAAGCTTTTGAGGCTGTTGATCACGATAAAGAATTCGATATTGTTTATTTAGACTTTAGTAAGGCTTTTGATAGAGTACCGCACCAGAGACTGTTAAAGAAAGTGGCAGCTCATGGCATTGGGGGAAAAGTGCTGTCATGGATCGAGTCATGGCTCACCAATAGGAAGAAGAGAGTGTGCATAAATGGGGTTAAATCCGAATGGGGACTTGTAACAAGTGGTGTTCCACAGGGATCAGTCTTAGGCCCATTGTTATTTATAATATATATCAATGACCTTGATGAGGGAATTACTAGTGATATGAGCAAATTCGCCGACGAAACGAAGATAGGTAGGATAATTGATTCAAACATAGATGTCATAGAACTTCAGGAAGATTTAGACAAACTTAATTCGTGGTCAGAAAAGTGGCAGATGCAGTTCAATGTAGATAAATGCAAGGTTCTGAAGCTCGGGAGTGTCCATAACCCAAGCACTTATAAGTTAAATAACGTAGAACTTAGCCATACAGATTGCGAGAAGGACTTGGGGTGATGGTAAGCAGCAACCTTAAACCAAGACAGCAATGCCTAAGCGTACTTAATCTAGGTGAGTACTTACTAATGGTAATATAAAGAAAGCTGTAATATAACCTCTGGACTTCTGTTGCTAACACTTCTTGATATAAATCCCAGTAATCTGTTGCCTTATTACGTACGCTTAGGCATTGCTGTCTTGGTTTAAAGGGTTTGCCTTCCATCCACCACAAGTCCTTCCTCGCAATCTGTATGGCTAAGTTCTACGTTATTCAACTTATAAAGTGGCAGTTGGCAGACCTCCCGGCTTCAGAACCTGCATTTATCTACATTCGAACACAAATCTGCCACTTTTCTGTACAAATTAGTTTGCTCTAAATCTTTGCAGAGTTCTGACATCTATGTTTGAATCAGTATCTACTATCTTTAAAAACTCAAATCGGCAGAGATTTACTCTGTCACTAAGTAATTTCTCACATCAAGTCATTGATATATTCTCAAATAACAATGGGCTAGACTGATCCCTGTGGAACACACTTTGTTACAGTCCCCATTCGGATTTAACCCCATTTATTGCACATCTCTGCTTCCTATTGGTGAGCCATGACTCGATCCATGACAGCACTTTTCCAGTCTTACTTGAGCTGCCACTTTCTTTAACAGTCTCTGGTGCGGTACTCTATCCAAGCGCCACTAAGTCTAAATAAACAATATCAATTCTTTAATCTCTAGTAGTCTGGCAGCTCAAAAGCTTTACTGAAGAAGGTTAATAAATTAGATAGGCAGGGAGCGGCCCCTGGGTGAATCCATAGCACGGGTATCATTAATCATTCATGGTTATCTAGATGCTTCTTCTAATAATATCAGCTATAATTGACTCTATTAATTTGCTACAATTGAGGTCAGGCTTATTGGGCGGTAATTTTGACGTGTGACTTGTCCTGCTTTAAAAATAGGAATTACATTAGCTATCTTCCATGTCAGGAACATACACACCTGTTGAAGATAAATTAAAAATGTTAGATATTGGTTCTGAGAGTTTCCATTTTGCATTCCTTAAGAACCCTTGCAAAAGCTCATCAGGACCAGGCGATTTATTTTGTTTCAGTCGAGTCCAACTGTTTCACATAATCATTTCGCTAGTGACTGTGATAAGCCATAATTTATCTTTTTCTGTTAGCAACAGAAGTCCAGAGAGTTATATTACGGCTTTCTCTACGTATTCCCGGTAAGGCCTCGCCTAGATTACACAGCTCAGTTCTGGTCTCCATAGTACAGAATGGACATAATTCGTTGAAAACATTCATGGCGTAAGAATGACCCAAATTAATACATAGCATTAGAAATCTTTCCTTACGAAGAAGGATTGAAGACCTAAAATTACATTCCACTTGTAAGACGTAGAATGAGGGAGACATGATCGAGGTATACAAGTGGAAAGTGGTCATTAACAAAGGGGATATAAATAAGGTCTTGAGGATATCTCCTCAGGAAAGACCCGCAATAATGGATTCAGTTAGATAAGTTTAGATTTAGAAAGGATACTGGGAAGTATTGGTTTGGAAATAGGGTGGTTGATGAGTGGAAGCCAGATAAGCCTATGGGGACCAGCAACTGGATCAGGTAGTTCAAAGCTGGGTGGGGTCCAGTCATGGTGAAGGGCCCAGTTTGTGAGGCAGGACTCACCATGGTGGTGATGTCAAAAAGCTCTTCTGAGTATGAAATTGGGTTATTGTCTGTTAGTGAACAGTTGTGAGACCTACTGTCTCAAACCAACGGCTCTACCTGATATCTCTCTTCTCGTAACATGTTCTTATGTTCTGGTGAGCAGGTTTTCAGGGACTGCCCCAACAGGAACAACCCCAAGTGTGCCCTTTGTAAATTGAAACATCATGCTCTCTCCACCAGCTGCTGTATCAGTAAATCTAAAATCCAGCAAATTCTGGATGGTACGAAACAAACGTACTCCAAGAAAGCCTCTCCCCAAGCACCACCAACGATGTCCCAGGACTCCTTCCCCTAAACCTGAGATCTGATGGGACTCCTACTGCCATCTCTACCAACTATAATGCCTAACCCTAACCCCAACATGCATCAAGCCCAAGGACCATTATCCAATCCTATATCTTCCTGGTCCTCAGAGGTAGACGTTAAGAGAGGGACCCTGATGTTCATGTTGGCCAGGGAGATCGCAGGTAGCAATGTCCAGCTCTGTTCGTCTGTTCTAAATAACTTGTAGTAGCAAATAGAGCCAGGCCCTTAATCCTCCCAGATAATGTGAACTCCATAATGAACCCCATCCCCCTCAAGCCAGGAAGTTTGTGCCCTCCTCAGCAACCACACCTAATCAAACCTCATCACACAATCAAGGCAACTCTGTAGTGGAAGACCCAGTCGAAATAACTCAGACCAGTGAATTAATAACTGCCCCTGAACTTGCACCAACCACTGATGCACAAGCTGCCGCTGTAGAGGCTGACCCTGACGTCCACTTAGTTTCCCGAGTGGAGTAGTACACTTCCATATTGAGCCCCCACTGTCTCCTATCATCAGTGGTACGAATATGCCGACTGCAGTTGTGAATGAAGAGGCAGTACGTATTGTGAACGAGGCATTTGATATGCCTCAGTTGTCAGAAGATGAGTGTGACTCATCAGTTAATATCACCAAGCTTTAAGCAACAGTGATGAAGATAAAAATATCGGTAATCAGAAAACCTTCTTGACGAGTCAGTAGGGAGAGCTTGCACACCTTGACGAGTCAGTGAAAATGCACACACCTTGACGAGTCGAGTAGGGAGAGCTTGCACACACCTTGCAGCTGTAATCTCAGACACCAACTCTGTACGCATCATAAAAGCAAATTACACGAAATAATGGGATTACAATTTTCAAATTAAGCATCAGCATTTCTTCAACAACAGCTGTCTCCTTGAAGTTGAACTGTGCAATCACAATCCAGACATCATCCCTCTGAATGAACTAGCTGCCACACCAGACCAATACATAAAGATACGTGGTTACTCTACTGTCGAAAATTGAGACGGTCCTTTAGTGGGGTGGCCGTCCTAGTGAAACAAGATATGCATTTCGTAACATTCACATTGACGAAGACAACATTATAGCAATTGAACTGACGACTTCATATATTCAGTTAATAGTTGGAACAGGATATTTTTCTCCATTCCCACCACCAGATACTGAGTAGAAATGTTCAACAATCCTGGCAGTAAATTTTAATGCCCATCACCTCGCTATCTTCGAATACGGCGCCGCCCATCCGCTAGGTGACCAAAAGAAACAACAGCTATGTAATATAATGACAGCAAAGAAATGTATAGTTCAAGGCCCATTCTTCAAGTCATATATAGGCCCCTCACCCGGGGACACGCTGATATAGTCTTAACCAACAGAGATTGCTTGACCTATACCATTGCAGAGTCTTCCCTGGTGGAAACGTCAGATCAGACCACACATTCCTGTTATAATAACACTACAGACATCGCCATTTGGTATATCAAATCAACCTAAAAACTCTGAGTTGACGCATTCAGGGACTACGTGACAGCCTTACTGTTTCGCTTGAGAATCAGCCATCGGCTGCAATTGACGAGGCAATCAATACTTCCATGAAAGAATCTCAGGCCATATGCAAGTTGTGAATTAAATACATAAGATCTATCATCAATATAAACCAACCAGGGGAAATTAGGGACTGCAGAAAAATTATCAAGCAGAGTGTTGAAGGCACCATCAAACGAGACAGCCCATACAGGCAATATTGCAGAGGTTAAGACGGGAATTAATCACACAACACAAAAGTGAAATATAAATATTTGTTCTTCAGACTAATAAATCAAACATCGACCTAAAACTTCTAAGAAAATTCGGCTTCTCCGGCCAAACAAACCCAACCTATTACCTTATACATTCCCTAAAAAACTACGGTTGAGAAAGTGGATATAAAACTTTCCCCAAAGAAAAGTCTGATGGGTGATGTTGGGGGAGAAAATTCAAAATGTGAAGTTAAAAAAAATTCCCAGGGGTAAACAATGGAGATACAACAACAGGCTGATTTCATTAATCCCATTAATTGTCATCTCCTGAAGATGAACCCCCTTTTACAAGACCAATCACCTCAGAGAGGGGGTCAAGGCATGGCAAAATAAAATAAGCCCCTGGCCTCTCGGGTATAACAGTGAAACTTTAAAAGTTCTTTCCCCGAAACTAAAAATGTTTCTGGTAAATATCTAATGCCATTTTGGGTCTGGGCCCTTTCCCTTGGCACTTAAAACAGCTAGGATGATATTTTGCAAAACACAATAAAGACAAACATAAACCGAAGAACAAAAGCCTATCTTATTACTTGCAGTCACTTAAATCTTGAAAAATCATCTCCAATAGATTGAACTACTCCCTGGAGAACAATCACCCATCACTTAAAAACAGTTTGTTTGGCTTCAGGACCACACAGGAACCAACACCTATCAATATCATCTTTGATTTGGACAGCCTGAGGAAACAGAGCAACCTTGCCCAAATTGTATCTAGGGATGTACACAAAATTTTTTGACAGCCTGTTGTAGGGCAGCCTCATATTTAAACTTGTTGACCCCCGGATCACAACTGGACTTTTCTCAGGTTTTATAAATTCTTATCAGGAAGAAGCATCATCCTCCTTCACCGGCAAATTGGGAGCCCCCCAGGGGGGCCACAGGGCTTGTGCCTTTCCCCCTTCTCTTCAACGTATATATATAAAGATTCCCCCAAAGAATTCAATGACACTATCATACCCAAATTTTTAATGATTATCCAGAGTGTCACCTAAAATCGGGAAAAAAAAAAGCATTCGAGGTTAAGAAAATGAATGGAACTCGAAGAACAACAAACTGGGAGAAGAAATTGAGAACCACGCCAACCCAGACAAAATCCCATAACACCATCGGATTTTTGCAACAACTTTAGAAGACAAAGGGTATCTCCATCAGAGGGGACTTTCCCATTGCTATCAGAAACCCCCCAAAATCTGGGGTATGAAATCACAATCACTCACATCACATCTCCTCAAGTAACAATACAGGTTTAATCAAGCCCCTTGCCAAATCAAGAAGCACCTGTAAAAAATTATAGAAAACCTATGTCAATATCCTTTGTACTCATTACTAACAACGATATCCAACTTACAGCTACAAAGTCAGAATAATCTCCCATACAGGAACGGCGGAAGACAAAATCAGGTGGAAGATCTACACATCCAACAGGAGACATACTAAATGTCAGGCTTGACAAACTAAACTCTAATTCGTAATGACACGTTCAAATAAACCCCACGGGTGGGGGTTGAACCCGCTATCGAAGTCATAAAACCCCGACCGAGGGGAGCCGCCGGCCAGTTTGATAAATAAAAAAACACAACTATGATATGCAACTATATAACAAGAGTCCGACGCTTCATCCCACAAAAGGGGAATTTCCGAGAAATGATCTGGTAGCCTCAAGAAGATATAGAAGAATGGCTCCAAGAAACCCTTTTTATGTCAATAAGGATAAACCACCACAATTTATGGAACTTTATTTTTTAAATAAATTAAAATTTCATCTAACCAAGTAACATCTGCAAACCTCTTACGGCAGGATACCACTTCAGTAACTCCAGGAAGCAGCCGACCTACATCAAGCGCCCTGCAACCTTCATCACCCTGCAATTAGAAAAACACATTATGAATAACACCACATTCCCCCTTTATTAAAAAAGCCCCAAAATGGTTTAAAGGGCCCCTTACCTTCATTACCCCACCTCGCCTCCACCCTCACCTTTTCCCATACCATCCTTAAACTTTCTTCCCCATCTTCCCAAAACTCGGGCATCTCGGACTGTATATTAATGGGTGTCAGGTACTTCATGTACTGTTTTGTTGACGGTTGAGAATTCAAATGCCAGGAGGTTTGAGTCCAACTGAAACAGTGTTAAGTGTTTATCAATACATGTTCCTTTTTTAAATATATTCACTCACAAAAAATTTCTGGCTGGCTTGATCACTCGAATGCTTTCACTCGCTTTTGTGATAACTTTTTGATGCTCTCAGTTTTAAACATGAAAGAATATTAAAATATGTGTTTTAAATTTTTTCCGAGACATATAAAGCCAAAGGTCGGACATGAAAGAGATGATGTAAATGCACTACAAGACGGGAGACTCGGAGATATTACTGAATTATCTTTCTCATTTAGTTATTTCCAAATTTATTTCAATAAAGGAACGTGGGTTTACATGTACATTACTTATGCTCATGTGATCACTTCATTTTGCAAGAAAGTCTGTTCACTAATGAATCCTCGTGAGCATGTTTGAGATGACATCTTTTGAATACAGAGTGTGGCTGTAGTGTTATTAAATAAAGAGTATGTGGTGGTGGCCACCAGTGTATAGTGGCATTCTCTAATATACTGTATTGGTTTCATTCATTTTACACAGTGTTGGGTGTGTAAGTAAGTTTATTCAGGTATACACAAATACAGTTACATAGATTATCATACAAAGCAGCATATGTGTAGAGCACCTAGGATAACCCAAAAAAGTCAGACAAAGTTACTTATTTCCATTGTGTGTGTGTGTGCTCACCTATTTGTGGTTGCAGGGGTCGAGTCATAGCTCCTGGCCCCGCCTCTTCACTGATTGCTACTAGGTCCTCTCTCTCCCTGCTCCATGAGCTTTATCAAACCTCGTCTTAAAACTATGTATGATTCCTGCCTCCCCTACGTCACTTTCTAGGCTATTCCAATTCCTGACAACTCTATGACTGAAGAAATACTTCCTAACATCCCTTTGACTCATTGGAGTCTTCAACTTCCAATTGTGACCCCTTGTTTCTGTGTCCCATCTCTGGAACATTATGTCTCTGTCCACCTTATATATTCCTCACAGTATTTTATATGTCGTTATCATGTCTCCCCTAACCCTCCTGTCCTCTAGTGTCGTCAGGCCTATTTCCCTTAACCTTTCTTCGTAGGACAATCCCCTTAGCTCTGGGACTGGTCTTGTTGCAAACCTTTGCACTTTCTCTAATTTCTTGACGTGCTTGACCAGTTGTGAGTTCCAAACTGGTGCTGCATACTCCAGTATGGGCCTGACGTATGTGGTGTGCAGAGTCTTGAACGATTCCTTAGTGAGGTATTGGAACGCTATTCTTAGGTTTGCCATCCGCCCGTATGCTGCAGCAGTTATCTGATTGATGTGTGCCTCAGGAGATGTGCTCGGTATTATACTCACCCCAAGATCTTTTTCCTTGAGTGAGGTTTGCAGTCTTTGGCCACCTAGGCTATACTCTGTCTGCGGTCTTCTTTGCCCTTTCCCGATCTTCATGACTTTGCATTTGGCAGGGTTAAATTCAAGGAGGCAGTTACTGGACCAGGCTTGCAGCCTGTCCAGGTCTCTTTGTAGTCCTGCCTGATTCTCGACTGATTTAATTCATCTCATTAACTTCACATCATCTGCAAACATGGACACTTCTGAGTCAATCCCTTCCGTTATGTCATTCACATATACCAAAAGCAGCACAGGTTCTATGACTGACCCCTGTGGAACCCCACTCTTCACAGGTGCCCACTCTGACACCTCGTCACGTACAATGACTCGTTGTTGCCTCCCTGTCAGATATTCTCTGATCCATTGCAGTGTCTTTCCTGTTACGTGTGCCTGATCCTCTAGCTTTTGCATTAACCTCTTGTGTGGAACTGTGTCGAACGCCTTCTTGCAGTCCAAGAAAATGCAGTCTATCCACCCCTTTCTCTCGTGTCTTACTTCCGTTACCTTGTCATAAAACTCCAGTAGGTGTGTGACACAGGATTTTCCTTCCCTGAAACCGTGCTGGTTGTCGTTTATGAGCTTGTGTATTTCTAGGTGCTCCACTACTTTCCTCCTGACGATCTTCTCGATGACTTTGCATACTATACACGTCAGTGACACAGGTCTGTAGTTTAATGCCTCGTGTCTGTCTCCTTTCTTAAAAATTGGGACTACTTTTGCCATCTTCCACACCTCAGGTAGTTGCCCAGATTCAATGGATTTGTTGAAGATTTTTGTTAGTGGCACACACAACATCTCCGCTCCCTCTGTAAGGACCCACGGAGAGATGTTGTCAGGTCCCACCGCTCTTGAGGTATCGAGTTGACATAGCAGCTTCTTCACCTCCTCCTCGGTTGTGTGTATTTCATCCAGCACTTGTTGGTGAACCTCCCTATTCTGAATTCCTGGAGTCCTTCATGTCTCCTCTGTAAATACTTCTTTAAATCTCATGTTGAGCTCCTCACATACCTCTTGGTCGTTTCTTGCGAACTCCCCACCTTCCTTCCTTCCTGTCAATTATTTAACACAATGTATGACATCCCTCGGAAAACACAGTGTTGTGTTATTTTGTAAACACTGTGAGATTTTATGAAATAAGCATATGTATGACATCCTCCAGTAACAGCGTGGTTTCATCCAGTAAACACAGTGTAGTATCATCCAGTAAATAGTGCAGGGTCTCATCCAGTAAACACAGTGTAGTATCATCCAGTAAATAGTACAGGGTCTCATCCAGTAAACAGAGCATGTAGTGCTATCCAGTAAACATAATAAGGGTAGTCATCCAGCAAACAGTGTTTGGTGCCGTCCAGCTAATAGTGTTTGATGTCATTCTGTAAACAGTGTGTGTAGTCCTCGAATAAAACAAGAGTTCAGTGGTGCCGCCTGAGCGACGAGATTATTGTCCACCTGCGGCTCATCCTGTGAGTGGTACCGCTAAGGCACAGGATTACAGAGGTCACAGTGGATCTTCATCAGACCCCACTGGGCATAGTTTCATTTTTTCTACAAATTGTATTGCAATCGTTTCATTTATTAAAATTTCTTCACAAAACTAATCTACATAATGTAATTATATTCTCATGAAAATTCAAGTATCTAATTACAACTAAAAATCATTAGTCATTAATGGAGAATGAGACACTCCCACGATAGGGAGCCAAGGCCGGGATACCTCTTGGAAAAGGTCCGGGCCGGGTCATTATACCAGTGAATCTACAACAACAAATATCGTCCAATAACCACAGTGTGTCGTGTTGTCCATTAAACAAAGAGTGTCGTATCATCCACTGTGGTGTCATCCAGTAAAAACTGTAAGTTATGTCATCGATTAAACAGTGTGTGGTATCATACATTAAATATTGTTCAAAGTGTCACCCAGTAAACTGTGAGTTATGACATTCAGTAAACACAGTGTGTGGTGACACATAATGGACACAGATCATTGCGTCCTCCATAAAACAGAGCAGTGTTGTGATCCCGTGAACACGTCACTCATCCTCATCGCTGAATACACCTGTTCAATTTTTCTTGTTTTCTCTGTTTACCATACTGTGCCTCTGGCCTGATACAGTGACACAATACCGTGCTTCTGGGTTGATACAGTGACACAGTACCGTGCTACAGGTCTGATACAGTGACACAGTACCGTGCCTCTCGCCTGATACAGTGACACAGTACCGTGCTTCAGGTATGATACAGTGACACAGTACCGTGCTTCAGGTCTGATACAGTGACACAGTACCGTGCTTCTGGCCTGATACAGTGACACAGTACCGTGCTTCAGGTCTGATACAGTGACACAGTACCGTGCTTCATGTCTGATACAGTGACACAGTACCGTGCTTCAGGTCGGATACAGTGACACAGTACCGTGCCTCTGGCCTCATACAGTGACACAGTACCGTGCTTCTGGCCTGATAGTGACACAGTACCGTGCCTCTGGCCTGATACAGTGACACAATACCGTGCTTCAGGTCAGATACAGTGACACAGTACCGTGCCTCTTGCATGATACAGTGCTTTTGGTCTGATACAGTGACACAGTACCGTGCTTCAAGTCTGACACAGTACTGTGCTTCAGGTCTGATACAGTGACACAGTACCGTGCCTCTGGCCTGATACAGTGACACAGTACCTTGATTCTGTCCTGTTACAGTGACACAGTACCGTGCTTCAGGCCTGATACAGTGACACAGTACCGTGATTCAGGCCTGATACAGTGACACAGTACCGTGATTCAGGTCTGATACAGTGACACAGTACCGTGCCTTTTGCCTGATAGAGCAACACAGTACCATGCTTCAGGTCTGATACAGTGACACAGTACCTTGCTTCTGTCCTGATACAGTGACACAGTACCGTGCTTCTGGCCTGATACATCAATCAGATAACTTCCTGATACAGTGACACAGTACCGTGTTTCTGGCTTTATACAGTGACACAGTACCGTGCTTCAGGTCTGATACGGTGACACAGTACCGTGTTTCAGGAGTGATATAGTGACACTGCCGTGTTTCAGGTCTGATACAGTGACACAGTACCGTGCTCCATGTCTGGTACAGTGACACAGTACCGTGGTTGTGGTCGGATACAGTGACACAGTACCGTGCCTCTGGCATCATACAGTGACACAGTACCGTTCTTCTTGTCTGATACAGTGACACTGTACCGTGCTTCAGGTCTGATACAGTGACACAGTACCGTACTTCAGGTCTGATAGTGACACAGTACCGTACTTCAGGTCTAATACAGTGACACAGTACCGTGCTTCTGGCATGATACAGTGACACAGTACCATGCCTCTGGCCTGATACAGTGCCACAGTACCGTGCTTCCGGTCTGATACAATGACTCAGTACCGTGCCTTTTTCCTGATACAGTGACACAGTACCATGCCTCTGGTCTGATAAAGTGACACAGTACCGTGCTTCAGGTCTGATACAGTGACACAGTACCGTGCTTCATGTCTGATACAGTGACACAGTACCGTGCTTCAGGTCGGATACAGTGACACAGTACCGTGCCTCTGGCCTCATACAGTGACACAGTACCGTGCTTCTGGCCTGATAGTGACACAGTACCGTGCCTCTGGCCTGATACAGTGACACAGTACCGTGCTTCAGGTCAGATACAGTGACACAGTACCGTGCATCTTGCATAATACAGTGCTTTTGGTCTGATACAGTGACACAGTACCGTGCTTCAAGTCTGACACAGTACTGTGCTTCAGGTCTGATACAGTGACACAGTACCGTGCCTCTGGCCTGATACAGTGACAGTACCTTGCTTCTGTCCTTTTACAGTGACACAGTACCGTGCTTCAGGCCTGATACAGTGACACAGTACCGTGCTTCAGGTCTGATACAGTGACACAGTACCGTGCCTTTTGCCTGATAGAGCAACACAGTACCATGCTTCAGGTCTGATACAGTGACACAGTACCTTGCTTCTGTCCTGATACAGTGACACAGTACCGTGCTTCTGGCCTGATACATCAATCAGATAACTTCCTGATACAGTGACACAGTACCGTGTTTCTGGCCTTATACAGTGACACAGTACCGTGCTTCAGGTCTGATACGGTGACACAGTACCGTGTTTCAGGAGTGATACAGTGACACTGACGTGTTTCAGGTCTGATACAGTGACACAGTACCGTGCTCCAGGTCTGGTACAGTGACACAGTACCGTGGTTGTGGTCGGATACAGTGACACAGTACCGTGCCTCTGGCCTCATACAGTGACACAGTACCGTTCTTCTTGTCTGATACAGTGACACTGTACCGTGCTTCAGGTCTGATAGTGACACAGTACCGTGCTTCAGGTCTGATAGTGACACAGTACCGTACTTCAGGTCTAATACAGTGACACAGTACCGTGCTTCTGGCCTGATACAGTGACACAGTACCATGCCTCTGGCCTGATACAGTGCCACAGTACCGTGCTTCCGGTCTGATACAATGACTCAGTACCGTGCCTTTTTCCTGAAACATTGACACCGTACCATGCCTCTGGTCTGATAAAGTGACACAGTACCGTGCTTCAGGTCTGATACAGTGACACAGTACCGTGCTTCAGGTCTGATACAGTGACACAGTACCTTGCCTTTGGTCTGATACGGTGTCAGTACCGTGCTTCTGTCGTGTCAGTATTATATATACACTTGTGTAGTGTATTAGTATTCATCTTAGCTTATACAGCTGGTCCCTTTGCGTGTGACGTCACAATACCCGCTCATGTGAGAGGCGTCCTCCCGGGCATCGGCTCACAACCGCTGTAGACCTATCCTTGAACAGACGTGGCCTGGTACCTCTCCCATTCACGTAATATATCTACTCCACCATCCATCCGTGAGTTTATTTCCAACCATATTTACCTCTCCCAATACCCACACGACAAGTGGTGTGCAGCAGTGGGCCCGTAAATCTTATCGATTACGGAGATAAAGGAAGATAGAATTCGACAAAGCCAGTAGACACCTTGTGTACCAGTGTGTCGGCCTACCCAGCTACCAACTTCAAGCAGTGATTCGTCAACCAGTCTACTATATTCCCTGGTCAGCTAAGTGCCTCATCTGTTAATTTGTTAAAACCTAAGAGGGGATGACCCGGGTTTTGCAAATTCTGAACGAGTAAGCCAGTCTGTGAGGGAGAGAGACACCTGTACCCAAGCCACCCACCAGTTACGTCAGCCTAGGCTAAGCCACCTCACCCACGCTAAGACAGACGCCGCCATCACCCACGTGACTCAGTCACCATCCACACAAAGCATCAAGTGTGGATAATTTCACCCTTAACTGGGTCCTGCAAGCAGTTATTGGCTACGAATCTTGTCGAGCGTCCTGATTGTGTTTCTTCTGAGCTGTTTTGTGCCAACTTTATTAAAGCCTAGATTCGTAGTTCACCATGTATGCACAAATTCTCCACATTTCTCCACGAGTGGACCAGACGAATTCATTCTCCACCACCATCACCACCCTAATCAACGCTTCAGTAAACGTTCTACACCCTAGAGACAATTACTGTGTTGTTGTTTTTAATTTTCAGATAATCTAGAGACAATTTGCGAGTGAACTTTGAGTTATCCTGGGATTGTGACCTTATCCTAGAAAGTGTTGTGTGTTAAATTAAATACTTGCATTAATTTTTTATTTCACTAGTATTGTCTGATTAATTATTGTGTCATATTTTCTGTGAATTGTGTTGTGTTACCAAGTATACAGTAAGTAAAGTTTTGTTATTAATGTTGTGTTCCAATATTCTGCCTAGTAGTTTTTTTTAAAAGAATTTAATTTTTTTTCCTCCAGCATTGTCCTTGTGTTTTTTTTGTTAATTCTTGTGTTCCACCAAGTGTTCTATCCCAGAGTTATCATTTAATCATTTACCCTTGTTTGTTAATGTTAATTGTGTAATTAATTTTTCTTGCTCCAGTAACTACATAAATTATTTTTCTCCAAGTCATTTTAACCTTTTCCCAGTATTTTCCTGCTAATTCTTATGTGTTGCAGTCAGTGTAATTCTTCCCATTGCACCCAATATTATTTTGTGTCCTTGTTGTTTTTTATATAGTGCTAATGTGATTTACTTTTGCAGACTAGTGATATAATTTACTGAAGATATTATTTTGCTCTACTAAGTACTTATATATAGTCAACAAAGAGAATGACTGTTGTTGAGTTGATGAGTTGTACTTCAGTTTCTGTAAGTGTTAATTTTTCCTTTGTTAATTAGTCTGTTCATTAATTTTTTTTTTTCTTGTCAATGATTTTATTTGTTTCCAAGTGTTTTTTTGAACAAATTCACTCTTTAGTTTGATTAAAGTCAGTGTTCTTAGTGATTTGTTTTAGTAATTGTTTCATTGAGTTACCTTGCTTTGCTTGCAATTAAGAGTGAGAGTGTTCAAACTAATTCATTTCTAATATCTTTGTTTTGTGTGCAAATAATTTTCCCCAGTGTCATTTTAACTATTGAAAAAATTCTGAAACTGGTTTTGTATTATTTAACTTTTACAGTATTCAATTTTGCTTTTACAAGTCTTTTTATTGTGTTTACTTAAATGTTCAAGTAACTCTTTGATTATGCATATAGATAGCTAATATCATTTGTATATGTAATATTATTTAATACAATAACATAAATAAATGTTCGACCCAGGTTAGTTATGTTCAAAGATGGTATGAGCTGAGTTGGCAGCAGTTAAATGTTCTAACCAATAAATAGTAAAATACATCCCTATTATAAATGAACT
This sequence comes from Cherax destructor, assembly GCA_009830355.1. Taxonomy (NCBI): domain Eukaryota; kingdom Metazoa; phylum Arthropoda; class Malacostraca; order Decapoda; family Parastacidae; genus Cherax; species Cherax destructor. The sequence goes on along the minus strand of WNWK01006738.1, from coordinate 28,235 downwards.
GGAAACCTGTTAGCCAGAATTGGATCCTGAAGGTATGAGGCAGAGTGACTCAACTTTCATGGATGTGAGGTGATGATGCTTGTTAGTGGCTCACTTACATTGTCATGTATATATGCCAGTGTGATAAAACAGTCATTGAATGAATAGTTTATAATACGTATTTCCGCCTTTAGGTCATCATTCCTTTCTGGGAGACATCCGGTGCAATAAAAAAAATCCGCTCCTACCTTCCCTCCCTCATACCCATTAACTGTTCTGCAATTTTTTCTAATAATTTACTTTTTCTGGATTTTTTTTTTACAATTTTCCTGTAATCTGTGGGTAAGAATTGATGGGAATAATAATGTTTATCTGAAATTGTGTATGTCTATATCTTCAGTGACTTTTAAAAGATGTTCTGTGACATCAGAATTTAATATTCTCTATTATTTCCTTATATTCTGTAAGGAGTTGAGTAAGTGGAAATTATTGTACTTCAGAGGAAATTAATATTTCAATATTGAAAATGTAGTACACACGTGTAAGTGTTATTAAATTAATTGAAAAGATGTATTGGTAGACAAAACATTGGGGAGGGCGATGAAAATGGCGGAGTAATGCAGAGCGGTCCGGGAATTTGTGGAGAATTAATCTCATATAATCTAAGCCGATAGATATAGTATCGGCAAATATAAAGTCCCATATAATAAGTGAATTTAACGTGTACTGGAAGGGTTCAGATACAAAATGAAACTATCAAAATAAGGATGATACGAATGAAAACGTGAGTTGTTGCTTGAGCATCTACATTGTTATTGTTGTTGCTTGAGCATCTACATTGTTATTGTTGTTGCTTGAGCATCTACATTGTTATTGTTGTTGCTTGAGCATCTACATTGTTATTGTTGTTGCTTGAGCATCTACATTGTTATTGTTGTTGCTTGAGCATCTACATTGTTATTGTTGTTGCTTGAGCATCTACATTGTTATTGTTGTTGCTTGAGCATCTACATTGTTATTGTTGTTGCTTGAGCATCTACATTGTTATTGTTGTTGCTTGAGCATCTACATTGTTATTGTTGTTGCTTGAGCATCTACATTGTTATTGTTGTTGCTTGAGCATCTACATTGTTATTGTTGTTGCTTGAGCATCTACATTGTTATTGTTGTTGCTTGAGCATCTACATTGTTATTGTTGTTGCTTGAGCATCTACATTGCCCACCACAAGTATCATCAAATATGTCATGTACACCTCCCAGGATGAATTAAATCTCACTACAGGTAATGTATCTATTTATTGGCCAATAGTAGTTGCCTATCGATAGGGAGGCGTTAGGATATATCATCAAGACCATAATTTGGTAAGATATATTTCCCTTTTTTTGGAATTGAAACTATGTTACTTATGTTTCAATTAATGAAATTGTGTTATATACATAATAAGATACTAACAAATTATCTAAAATTTGTCAAGTCCAATAAATAATCCTGAATATATACAGTCCACAACCAAATTTAATACAGCCAGTGTTACTGGCTTGAAGTATTACCTTTAATAATTTCAAGAACAATATGTTCAAATAATTCAAGGTATCGATGGGGTGTTTAGGGGAGCTGAGGTGAGCATCGAAGGAGAGTCAGTGTTGTGACCCTCTGTTGCTAAAGTCTCACTTGTCTCCGAGGTACAACTAGTGTCAGCAAGTGTAATCTGTTTTACTTGTGCCGGAGTTCTCTCCAGTTATGTGTGTGTGTGAAATGTTAATTGAGGATTGTGCCTGTGAAATTCACCCACATAATTTCTCACACAATGGTGTTCTATAATCTACTCCACCGAGGCGACAAGCCAGGTAAATGTTGCTCTCGCTCTCCCACCAGCACCAACACATTACTCACCAGCCCGACACAAACACTGGAATTATTCATACCGCCAAAGATTTTAGCGAATGGTAGTTAAATTTGTATTCCCACAGTGAATAGTGAGGACTTGTTAAACGGTTTTGCATACAGAGTACATTGTGGAATCGTTCTGGTTAAAAGACGGAAAAATTGGTTTCCTGAATGTGTAAAAGATGAAAGCTGGAAATTTTCTTCATCTGTACTGCCCATGTTAGGTGAAGAGAAGCAACACCTGTGAGAACACTATTTTCTTCAGCCCGGGAAATGAATCTGGGTTCGATCAGGTGAGATTAAAGATCGTCTACTAAACTTCCTTTTTGCAGGATTTATATATATATATATATATATATATATATATATATATATATATATATATATATATATATATATATATATATATATATATATATATATATATGTTGCTGATGAAATTTTATGTTATTGTCTCAGAGATGAAAAATCAACAAAGACGATAATGAAACAAATCTCTTCCTAAACTTAGAACTGTTACTTATGCTGTATTGTTTTATCTTGGTTTCAGCTTTACTTTAATCGCCTAAAAGGATGTTGGGGTAACAACTGATTTCCCAGAACATTTCCTTAAGAAAACGTGGAGGACGTCTACTGCAAAGGTTGGACCGTCAGAGAGAAGGTTAACAAAATATGGGAGTCAAGAATACAAGGTGTTTTAAAAAGATTACCCAGTCGTTGATTAACTTGACATTCGATCAAGAGATGTGTGACCATCCACTCAGCTGGGTTCTCTTTCCTCAGGTGGGTATGGTAAAGTGAGAAGAGCCAGAAAGATGTAGCAGGTTGGTGTTAAACAGTATCTTAGTCACTAATGAAAACAAATGATGCTGAGTTAGTACTTGAAAATAATCAGAGAAAGGGAAATGACTCTTGACAGATTGTGCTGGTTGCTGGATCTGTACCGTGGAAGTGGTGTGATCCAGCACTTGTGTTGGGGGAAGGATCAATACCAGTGTTGGTGGAAGGATCAATACCAGTGTTGGTGGAAGGATCAATACCAGTGTTGGTGGAAGGATCAATACCAGAGTTGGTGGAAGGATCAATACCAGTGTTGGTGAAAGGATCAATACCAATGTTGGTGGAAGGATCAATACCAGTGTTGGTGGAAGGATCAATACCAGTGTTGGTGGAAGGATCAATACCAGTGTTGGTGGAAGGATCAATACCCGACCTGGTGGCATGATTCAGTACTTGGTGGAAGGATCAATACCAGTGTTGGTGGAAGGATCAATACCAGTGTTGGTGGCATAATCCAGTACTTGTGTTCATTAAAGGATCAATACCCGAGCTGATGGCATGATCTACTACTTGCGCTGGTGGAAGAGTCCAGTATTTTTATTGGTGGCAGAGGCTGGTATTGTGTTGGTTGCAGGATCAATACTTGTACTTGTGACTGGATCAAGTTCTTGTGTTGGTTGCAGGATCAATACTTGTGCTAGTGGCCACCGACTTTAACAACTTGAAGGTTCAGCCCTAGGAGAATGTCCAAACTTTGCGAGTAGTGTTACAGCAGCTGGAGAATGTGGTAATAACCTGATGGGTATCAAACAACTTGCTTGACAGTAACCTGATGGGTATCAAACAACGTGCTTAACAGTAACCTGATGGGTATCAAACAACGTGCTTGACAGTAACCTGATAGGTATCAAACAATGTGCTTTACAGTAACCTGATGGGCATCAAACAATGTGCTTTACAGTAACCTGATGGGTATCAAACAACGAGACTGGCAAATACCCTTTTTGGTTCGTCTGATTAGAACTTTCTCATGTTAATTTAATTTATCACCGTGACAAATTTGCTGAATAATCTGTATTCAACATTACATTGATAACGTTATTGTTATTTACTCTACCAGTTTTAAATTAGTTTTAGTGTTATTTTAATAATTCACTGGTCAACAGTCATTTTCTGGCCAATGATATTTCACCGGTTTTAGGGTAAGTTTGTGGTGTTGATTCCTAATATGTCATCGGTTTTGCTTGATTAGCTCAAGTTTTTGATAAAGTTGGTATCCCATTGAAAAACCTCTTTGAAAAACATCAAATATGTTAAAAATGTATTTATCAGGCGGAGCTAACTTACAAATCGCATTGAAATAATTTCTAGATCATGCAAAAGTCAAATCATGTAATACATACTAGCACTTGGAAAAGATGCATAATGGTTTCATGTGTGCAATAAGACACATTTTAAGCTTCTAATGCAGCTGTCTATAAAGAGCTGCCAATCTCCTGGTCGATATTCAAGTCCCATTCGAAGAAGTCCAGGGATGTTATTGCAGTATACAAGTTCTTCATCTTAGCTGAAGTAAGGAAGGAGTTCAACCTCTTTTGTCCGACAAGCTGTTATTTTAACTTCTTGTTGTAGACAGTTCTTTTCTTTTAGTCTGGATGCTAAAAGTTGAGATGCTTGCTTTGACAGACTGAGGTCACGTATCAGATCATTGAGTTCTTCTTGGAAGAACTGCTGAGGTGTTGAAATGTTTACTGGATATTCACTTCCACTGCTATCACCTGTGTTACATCCTAAACACTGAGTTTCTTCAACATCTGACAATGGAAGGTCAGGCAGTGTTGTAAACACTGGTATGGTAACGTCTTCACAGTGTGGCACAGGTCACCTTGCTGACTTCAAATTAGGATATTCTCACTTGACTTTCTTGTATCGATTTAAACTTTCACATTCACTATACAGAAATAACAATCGTCGTGGTGGTTTTTCGTCCCTCTCCACACCATAGGCACACCGTAGGCACACCATAGGCATACCCAAGTTGAAACTTTTCCTTTGCCTATTTTTCAACTGTCGGAAGACTTGTCTCGTTCTCCAAGAGCCACTACAAAATAAGCAAGTTAAGCTTGATTTACAAAATCTGTTATTAAACCATACCACGGGTGGGGTTAGAACCCGCGATCAGAGAGTCTCAAAACCCCACCAGTGGTATGGTTTGTTTGCAATCGTGTCATTACGATTTCATGAGCCAAAATCTGTGATTTTTTTTTTTGCTATGAGTATTCGTCAGAAATGTAGCAAAATGCACTGGGACTGTCTAGTTAAGCAGACTCTTAGTGAAGAAATTATATTTATCTGGAAAAAATAGGATACAATATTGTCACCTGGTCATGTTGATACAACTACTTTCGTTAAATATTAAATAATTTAAAAATAAAATTCTAATCTTTATTAAAAGAGAGTATATACAAATTGTCACTACATATACACATACACACTACATATACATGGCCAAGTTCCCTGTTAATTGAGGGTAGGTATGCAATATCTAACAAACTAGAGCCAATTAGGAAAAACCTACTGCAATTTTCGAATTAAGCAATCCCAAAATACCCTAAATACCCTCAAATATCTTTGACTTCGATTTTTGTTTTGTTGACCAATGTTTTATGTTAGAAATTCAATAATAATCAAATTGCCAGTTTATAAAAGTAAATAATGCTTTAAAAAAACACAAATTTCCATATGCTGTACAAAAGGAATCAATATGTTAGGAAGTTATCAAGGAATACAACATGTGTTCGCAAAGTTAGGAATCATAAAGCCTACATGCGGCAGAGGTAAATAAAATCTTTGTCGGTAAATTAGACACATATGCAACACTTGGGTATCTTTAATGAGGAAACGTTTCGCCACACAGTGGCTTCATCAGTCCAATACAAAGGAGAATGGTGAAGAACAGGAGGAGTTTGAGGTAATCAGCCCATCAATCTTTTCAAGATTGATGGACTGATTGCATCGACTCAAGGCTGAGGGACTGATTACCTCAAACTCCTCCTGTTCCTCACCATTATCCTTTGTATGGATTGTTGAAGCCACTGTGTGGCGAAACGTTTCCTCATTAAAGATACCCAAGTTTTGCAAATGTGTCTAATTTACCAACCTGTCGGTTCTCTGAACCATTCATCTAAAATCTTTGTCGTTTAACTTAGTTCACAGATAGTACATTGAGCGCTTATCTTCTTATTCGACGCTATAAAGGAAGTTTCACCGTTTTTCATTGATTCCACAATTTTTGAGAACTTAATTACTAATCATCAGGATGCTAGATCTTTAAAACCAAATTGCCTCTTTTTAAGATATAGATATCGTTGCTTTATTTAGCTACGTTTCCCCGCACTAGTATTGCCTATGAGTCTACTAGGAAACCTATACTAATTATACATCAAGTGACATCATAGAGAGTGTAGAGAAGACTCTTACTGATGCACAAGCTACTGCTGCAGAGTACCACAAGGACATATTGACACCGCTGGTGTAATGATGCTGGTTCAGCAGCTACTAGTGCTGTATCAGCAGCTACTAGTGCTGTATCAGCAGCTACTAGTGCTGTATCAGCAGCTACTAGTGCTGTATCAGCAGCTACTAGTGCTGTATCAGCAGCTACTAGTGCTGTATCAGCAGCTACTAGTGCTGTATCAGCAGCTACTACTGCTGTATCAGCAGCTACTAGTGCTGTATCAGCAGCTACTAGTGCTGTATCAGCAACTACTACTGTTGTATCAGCAGCTACTACTGCTGTATCAGCAGCTACTAGTGCTGTATCAGCAGCTACTAGTGCTGTATCAGCAGCTACTAGTGCTGTATCAGCAGCTACTACTGCTGTATCAGCAGCTACTAGTGCTGTATCAGCAGCTACTAGTGCTGTATCAGCAGCTACTACTGCTGTATCAGCAGCTACTAGTGCTGTATCAGCAGCTACTAGTGCTGTATCAGCAGCTACTAGTGCTGTATCAGCAGCTACTACTCCTGTATCAGCAGCTACTAGTGCTGTATCAGCAGCTACTAGTGCTGTATCAGCAGCTACTAGTGCTGTAACTGCAGCTACTACTGCTGTATCAGCAGCTACTAGTGCTGTATCAGCAGCTACTAGTGCTGTATCAGCAGCTACTAGTGCTGTATCAGCAACTACTACTGTTGTATCAGCAGCTACTACTGCTGTATCAGCAGCTACTAGTGCTGTATCAGCAGCTACTAGTGCTGTATCAGCAGCTACTAGTGCTGTATCAGCAGCTACTACTGCTGTATCAGCAGCTACTAGTGCTGTATCAGCAGCTACTAGTGCTGTATCAGCAGCTACTACTGCTGTATCAGCAGCTACTAGTGCTGTATCAGCAGCTACTAGTGCTGTATCAGCAGCTACTAGTGCTGTATCAGCAGCTACTACTCCTGTATCAGCAGCTACTAGTGCTGTATCAGCAGCTACTAGTGCTGTATCAGCAGCTACTAGTGCTGTAACTGCAGCTACTACTGCTGTATCAGCAGCTACTAGTGCTGTATCAGCAGCTACTAGTGCTGTATCAGCAGCTACTAGTGCTGTATCAGCAGCTACTAGTGCTGTATCAGCAGCTACTAGTGCTGTATCAGCAGCTACTACTGCTGTATCAGCAGCTACTACTGCTGTATCAGCAGCTACTACTGCTGTATCAGCAGCTACTACTGCTGTATCAGCAGCTACTAGTGTTGTATCAGCCGCTACTACTGCTGTATCAGCAGCTACTACTGCTGTATCAGCAGCTACTAGTGCGGTATCAGCAGCTACTAGTGCTGTATCAGCAGCTACTAGTGCTGTATCAGCAGCTACTACTGCTGTATCAGCAGCTACTACTGCTGTATCAGCAGCTACTACTGCTGTATCAGCAGCTACTAGTGCTGTATCAGCAGCTACTACTGCTGTATCAGCAGCTACAAGTGCTGTATCAGCAGCTACTAGTGCTGTATCAGCAGCTACTAGTGCTGTATCAGCAGCTACTAGTGCTGTATCAGCAGCTACTACTGCTGTATCAGCAGCTACTACTGCTGTATCAGCAGCTACTACTGCTGTATCAGCAGCTACTACTGCTGTATCAGCAGCTACTAGTGCTGTATCAGCAGCTACTACTGCTGTATCAGCAGCTACTACTGCTGTATCAGCAGCTACTAGTGTTGTATCAGCAGCTACTACTGCTGTATCAGCAGCTACTAGTGCTGTATCAGCAGCTACTACTGCTGTATCAGCAGCTACTAGTGCTGTATCAGCAGCTACTACTGCTGTATCAGCAGCTACTAGTGTTGTATCAGCAGCTACTACTGCTGTATCAGCAGCTACTAGTGTTGTATCAGCAGCTACTACTGCTGTATCAGCAGCTACTAGTGCTGTATCAGCAGCTACTACTGCTGTATCAGCAGCTACTACTGCTGTATCAGCAGCTACTAGTGCTGTATCAGCAGCTACTACTGCTGTATCAGCAGCTACTATTGCTGTATCAGCAGCTACTAGTGCTGTATCAGCAGCTACTACTGCTGTATCAGCAGCTACTATTGCTGTATCAGCAGCTACTACTGCTGTATCAGCAGCTACTACTGCTGTATCAGCAGCTACTACTGCTGTATCAGCAGCTACTACTGCTGTATCTGCATCAGATACTGCATCTATTCTTGTTACTCCTCAGTTACTCACTTTACTCTTCCTCCTCATTATTCTCCTTATCGGAAATGAGTGAGACGCATGACAAGCACTTTGGTATCTTTATTTCTGAAAGATACCGAATAGTTGAAAAAGTGTTCTGTTTGTCTATTGTTGGTGTTGTCTTGCATTACGATGTTTCTGGTCTGATACATTATCGCGTTGCAGCCTCTCCCCACTCTCCATCTAGGCTCTTTTGTCATTGATAATATAATGAATGAAACTAGAATACATGTATGCATTAGAAAACATTCTAAGATTTTGTAAAGTACTGACGATAAGCAGGCAAGTGATGGTAGGCAGGCAAGTGATGGTAGGCAGGCAAGTGATGGTAGGCAGGCAAGTGATGGTAGGCAGGCAAGTGATGGTAGGCAGGCAAGTGATGGTAGGCAGGCAAGTGATGGTAGGCAGGCAAGTGATGGTAGGCAGGCAAGTGATGGTAGGCAGGCAAGTGATGGTAGGCAGGCAAGTGATGGTAGGCAGGCAAGTGATGGTAGGCAGGCAAGTGATGGTAGGCAGGCAAGTGATGGTAGGCAGGCAAGTGATGGTAGGCAACATTTCCTAAGCCGACCCTTAACTCGCCTTCCCTCCACTATAGATTCATACACTCTCGAAGTCATTCTATTTCGTTCCAACCTCTCTACATGTCCACACCATCTCAATAACACCTCCTCAGCCCTCTGAATAATAGTTTTGGTAATTCCGCACCTCCCCCTAATCTCCAAACTACGGATTCTCTGCATTATATTCACACCACACATTGCCCTCAAACATGACATCTCCACTGCCTCCAGCCTTCTCCTTGTTGCAACATTTACCACCCATGTCTCACACCCATACAAGAGCGTTGGTACAACTATACTCTCAAACATTCCCCTCTTTGCTTTCATGGATAAAGTTCTTTGTCTCCACAGACTCCTCAGTGCACCACTCACCTTTTTCCCCTCGTCAGTTCTATGATTCACCTCATTTTTCAAAGACCCATCTACTGACACGTCCACTACCAAATATCTGAACACATTCACCTCCTCCATACTCGCTCCCTCCAATCTCATATCCAATCTTGCGTTACCTAATTTTTTTATTATCCTCATCACCTTACTCTTTCCTATATTCACTTTTAGTTTCCTTCTTTCACATACCCTACCAAACTCATTAACCAACATCTGCAACTTCTCTTCAGAATCTTCCAAAATCACAGTGTCATCAGCAATGAACAACTGTGACAACTCCCATTTTGTGTTAGATTCTTTATCTTTAACCCCACACCTCTTGCCAACACCCGACCATTCACTTCTCTTACAACTCCATCTATAAATATATTGAACAACCATGGTAACATTACACATCCTTGTCTAAGGCCTACTTTTACTGGGAAATAATCTCCCTCTTGAGTACACATCTAACCATAGCCTCACTATCCTCGTAAAAACTCTTCACTACTTTCAATAACCTACCTCCTATTCGACACATTTGTAGCATCTACCATATTGCTCCCTTATCTACACTATCATATGTCTTTTTCAAATCCATAAATGCCACATAAACCTCTTTACCCTTATCTAAATGCTGTTCACGTACATGTTTCACTCCAATCACTTGGTCCACACCCCCTACCCTTCCTAAACTCTCCTTGTCCATCAACTATCCTGCTCTCCTCTTTCCAGGTATACTCAAGAGACTTATTCCCCTATAATTTTTACACTCTCTTTTGTCCCTTTTGCCTTTATACAAAGGAACTATGCATGCTCTCTGCCAGTCCCTAGGTATCTTACCTTTTTCCATACATTTATTAAAATAAAAACACTAATCACTCCAAAACTATATCCCCACCTGCTTTTAACATTTTTATCTTTATCCCATCAGAGGCACCCAAACCACCGTATGTCCTCGGATCAAGGTAAAACATCAAGCTCTGCTGGGTGCTTGGGTATTGTAGGCTTTTATGGTCCCGTGGGTTACAGCGTCATGTGTGATTTTCGCTCACCATATGGAGGGCCAAAACGACATGGGTTCGAATCCTCAGTTAGTCGCAGTGTTGTTATTCAATAATACCACTCGTTCGTGATTACAAATATATATATATATATATATATATATATATATATATATATATATATATATATATATATATATATATATATATATATATATATATATATATATTATTTTTATCGCACTGATTTCAAGTTATTTTTAGTTATTTAACACTCTCAAATGATATTAATGGACAGAATATTTAGAGACCCACTATTAATCAAAATTGATCATAACAAAGATACAATAAAACGGTTTTTTTTAGACTCTATTTTCTGTAATGTATTCTATCAATAAAAAGTCCTCAAAGTAATGGGCAAATGTTTCACTATTTTCCAGATAAATCTAACCTAAACTCTGAATACCATCATAGTATGTAAAGAGTTTCGGTGGAATGAGTGACGTTGACGGAGCAGGAGTTAACTTAATGATGTCAGAAGTCGATTATCATAATTAGAGAATGAATTTTGTGAGAGGACACGCGATGCTGCCAACACTTATGTCTAGTGAGGGAAAATTAAAATGTTGAGAATGTTTAAGCTACATTTAGTAAAATGAATTTCTGTAATTATTGGTTACTCTGCTATGTTAGTTTTGGAGTAAATAACAAATTTATTCACTAAATCATTTTTATTAGTTCAAACGGAATGTTTTGATATGGCAGCATATCATTTATACTAGAGAAACTGTACCTGATTACTGAGGAGAGGCAGCTTCTTAAAGAAAATTGTATATTGGCAGCAGATGTAAAATAAATGAAATGCAAATTTTATTCGAGACTGTTTGTGTGTCAGTGGCTGCTGCACGAAGCTAGTGGTGTGTGAAGAAGAGATGGGAAATATATTGATACAGAAGAATTCTGGGAAACTGTATTTAAAACCTTAAATTAGGTAGTGTGTTTACTTGAGAGTTATGTGGAATATAAAGAGCGGTCATGCAGACATAAGTATTGCTCGATACTTTCACATGTTTAACTGTGTATGTATCAAAACAAGTCAAAGATGAAAGTAAATTGTGACAACGATTACTTGAAACATTTTGATTCCGATATGGAATTAAGAATTACAAGATGAATCTGAATAGTCTCGAAAGATTCAGTGTATGTAGTTATACTTGGTGACATTAGGTAAGGCAACGCTAGAGGGTGCCACGAATTTTAACGAAGAATTTTAACGAAGAGTTACACCACAAAGGTCCAGGTTGACGACAGATTTTCCTACAAAGAAATGAGAAAGATGAAAATCAGAACAGTGAACAGAATCCAAAAGGGCTGGGAGGACATGGAACAAGGAACGAGTGTAATGTATACACCTGGATAAACGTACACTGCAATTGGAAGAAGAGAAAAAAGTAAAATAGAAGAAGAGGGTAAGAGGGTAGATATCAGCAGAAGAAAAACGAAGAAGATAAACGAGTAACAAAGCTGCCATCACTTACTCTAAAAACTGAATAAGAAATTAAATGAGATACCTTTAGAAGAAGACATATATATAGAGAGAAAACGAATACAGTTAAAAATATATAAATACCAATATTCAATAAAGAATGTATGGGAAATTTGGTCTAGTGGTATTCAGGAATAAAGACATTTCTTCAAGTGACTTTCAGGTAACATAACTTACAGGAACAATCATAGAAATAGGTGGCTATCACTCTTTTTTGGCAGACATAAAATGGCATTCAAGGATATTAACTGGGAAACACAAAACTACAAATGGATTTAGGTTATATTAATTTTGTGTTCGTCATGATCGCACTCGTCGAAGCCTTTCGCAAAGTCTGTGTATACTACTGCTTTTTGTTTGTCCTCCAGTGCAGTGGTCCAGTAATTGTAAGAGCCAGGAGCGACCTGTTCTAAACCCATGTTGCCCTGGGTTGTGCAACTGTTGGGTGTCCAGGTGGTTGGCGATCTTGCTTCTTAGAACCCTTCCAAAGACTTTTATGATGTCGGACGTTAGTGCTATTGGTCTATAATTCTTTGCAATTGTTTTACAGCCACCTTTGGGAAGTGGGGCTATATCCGTTGTTTTTAGTAACTGTGGGATGACCCCTGTGTCTATGCTGCTTCTCCATAGAATATTTACGGCAAGTGAAAGGGGTTTCTTGCAGTTCTTAGTGAATACAGAGTTCCACGAGTCTTGGGCAGGCATTAGGAACATATCAGAAATTCTGTAATATAACATAAAAAATAATTTAGACTGTCGACTCTTAGTCTGAATAACGGCTCACTAAACGCTGAGTCATACTGGGACTTCAGTATCTCACTCATTTCTTTACTGTCATTTGTGTAAGTCTCATTTCATTTAAACTAGGGCCCGGCACTGGATGATTTTTTTTGCCCTAGGTTTGGCATAAGAATTGAAATGTTTTGGGTTTCTTTCAATATTCATTTATTGCTTTAAGTTCTTGTGTTTCTTGATTCCTGCATGATTCCTTAAGCTTAATTTCGATATTTTATATTTCTCTGGTCAGTGTCTCTCTCTCTGTGTTTCAGACAGACTGGTTTCTTTGAGTAGTCTCTGTGATTCTTCGCTCGCCTGTGGAAGGAGCATTTCTTTCTAGTTTACATCTTCTCTGCATCCACTGCATAGCACAGTATAATAAGCCTTCTCTCTAGCAAGAAGCAAATATAGTCCCCGCTCAAAATAGGAAGAGCAGAGTAGAAATCAGATACTACAGACCAGTGTCAATCCTGTCAATCACTGGCAAGATTCTTGAGATAATAATCACACGGCAAAAGACAGCTTCTTCGACTATCACTCGCTTCTTTGTGACAGTTAAGATGGCTCAGAAAAGGTTGTTCTGCTGCTGATATCCTGTTAAGCCTCATTACTCTGTAGCACCAGTCCTTCAATGATACCGAGATCAGCTGTGGAATAACTCTGGATATAGCAGATGCTGTCGACCTAGAATGGTACTTAGAACTCTTAACAAAACTGCAGACACTAGGAATCTCTGGTTCTGCACTGCACTTCCACAGTGATTACTATCAAGGTAGACCTCCAAGGAAAGTTCTGAATGGGACAGAGTCAACAAGACTCTCAATCGATGCGAGTGTTTGACAAGGAAGTGTTCTTGGTCCACTGACCTTCATCAACTCATCCCAGAATCCCATGCCAAGACAGGAAATGCCAGCTGATTTCAGGCACAGCAATCACTAGATTTCAGCTATATCGGCCCGGAGAAAACCATGGCATTTTACATTTGCTTCAGAGAAAATTCAAATGATAATGATGGCCTTTAGGCAGCATGATGTCCATGGCAAAACAGTGGTAAGAATGAAAGTAAGAAAGTTAGAACCCAGGGATAGGGTGGATATCCTAGGAGTAAAATTTAATTCAAAAATGTCTATGAAGAATCACGTGGTAAATAGTGTGATCATGGCAGCCAAGAAACTTACATCACTAAGGTATTTCATACCTATGGACAGTAGAAGCTGCTAAGCTTTATATGAGGTGCTCTCACATCTTGAATATGCATCACTTTCTGAATTGCCTGACTGTTATCATCTCTCCACTTCCACTGTCTCAACTACGACTTCTAGACAGAATAAAGGACCGAGTAAGAGGATTTATCAGTCATTTCAACAAAGCCTTCAACAATGGAGAGATGGAATGGCCTAACACTTATAAACAATGCCGGCTCTTCACTATGCCTCCTCAGTGATTACCTCCAGTGTAAATCTCTAATACTAGTTCTCAACGGAACAGAGTCAACAAGATACTATTATGGTCTATGTGTTTCACGGGGAAGTGTGCTTGGGCCATTGTTAAGGATTGTCTGCTTCAATAACCTTCGTCTCTTCCCAGAAACATCAATCATAAGCTTACAGCTATATAAGCCAGGGAAAAACAGTAGCAGGTCACATTTGCTACCGAGAAAACACAAATGATGATAGTTTGAAGGCAACATGATGGTAATGCTGGAGCAGTGGTAAGAATGATTTTAAGAATGTTGGTACCCGGGGATGAAATCTGACTCGAAACTGACTATGAAGAACCACGTTGTAAATCTTGCAAGCAAAACTATCAGAAATCTTGTAGCACTAAGACATATCTCGCATCTGCTTGACAGGAGAGGTTGCAAGATTCAGTACAAGACGAAAGGACGCTCACACCTTGAGTATGCTTCACTTTTTTGGATTGCTTCTTTCCCTCCCTCTTGACAGAATAGAGAACAGAGGAAGACGACTCATCTTTCGCCTGGACCCAGCCTGGATAGATCTGTTATTTCAGTAGAGCCTTCAACACAGGAGGGATGTGTGTGGTCTTACTGCTATGTACAAGGCAAAGTACCACACTTGGCTCCACACCGAGGACAGCGAAAAGTAAGCTTCCACACATCAAGACGGGCAGCAAGCAGCAACTACAGTCTGACTGCATCCTTTTCCTGAACATCACTGGCCCAGAGATGGCTCCAACAACAACAAAAACGGCTTTCAAATGAGATGATGAAAGTAGCAACTCTTAGTTTCTAAATAAAGTTAGGAACCTTAAAAAAATATTGTAAAAGTGTGTAAAAAGAAAAGAGAAAGAGAGAAAGAGAGACAGACAGACAGACAGACAGACAGAGAGGAAGGGTAGAGTATATGTATTCTCTCTGGTTCCGCCTCCTCGTTTTCAGCTACTAGACTCAACCTCTCCTGTTTCAGGAGCCGTATCGTAGCTCCTCTAAAAGCTATGGACCCTGTCTCTACCACCCCACTGTGTGTGTGTGTACTCATATATATGTTGTTGCAGGAGTCGAGTCACAGCTCCTGGCCCCGACTTTTTGCATGTCGTTACTAGATCTACTCCCTCGTCTCTTCAAGAATCTTGCCGTACCACTTCTTTATGCTATGTGCGGATCTTGCCTTTACAACTTCACTCTCCAGATTGTTCCAATTCCTGACAAATCTAAATCTAAAGCTGCAAAAATACTTCCTACCATCCCTATGACTCTTCTGAGTTTTCAGTATTCAGTTGTGCCCTCTTATTCCTATTTCCCATCTCTGAAACATTCTGTCCCTATTCGCCTTGTGCATTCCTCTCAGTATTTTGTACGTTAATATCATGTCCCTCCTATCCCTCCTGCTCTCCAGTGTTATTAGGTTGAGTTCCTTTAACCATTCCTCATAGGATATACCCCTTAGCTCCTGCACTAGTCTTGTTGCAAATATCTGCACTTTCTCCAGTTTCTTTATTTGCTTGACCAGGTGTGTATTTCATACTGGTGCTGCATACTCCAACATATACAGTGCCGTGAATAACTCCTTCCTAAGATGTCGTGAAGCTATTCTTAGGTTTGCCAGACGTTCATTTGCTGCAGCAGTTATTTGACTGATACGCGACTCAGGGGATATGCTCGGTATGATACTCACCCCAAAGTTATTCTCTCTGAGTGAAGCATGCACCCGAAGCTGTATTCCGTCTACGGTTTTCTTTGTTATCCAATGATTATAACTATGCAAATGGTGAAGTTAAAGTCCAGATCTATTTGTAGCCTTTCCTGGTCCTCGTCCTCTTGTATCCTCCTCATTAATTCCACGTAGCCTGGGAACAGGAATACATCTGACTCCATCCATTCCGTCATGTCATTCACGTTTAAAAGGAACAGTACCGGCTCTGTCATATCACTAGTACTGTGTACTTGTGCTAGTATACCTAGTTAAAACCGTTACTTGTGAGTCACTGCCTCCCTGGCTATGACGTCAAGAGTCCCACTCATTTGATCCGCCTACCCCGGGCAGTACTCAGTCAGAGTTGTAGACCGGATAGCATATAGACAGGTTCTCGGCTCCCCTCAGAACACTTTAATATACTCTACCAAGTCATCCAACGTGTGTTTATTACTCCAGATCCTCCACCGAACCCCCGACGACAGGTCGAAGACTGATCCTTGTAAAACCTCACTCGACACCTGCACCCATTCCGACACCTCTTCACGGATCATCACTCGTTGTTTCATTCATGTTAGGTATGCCATTATCCATTGTAGTGTTTTTCCTGCCTGCTAATCTGCTATTTGTACCAGTTTCTTGTGCGGTACTGTGTCAAAACCCTTCTTACATTAAAAAAAAAATCAATCTACCCATCCTTCTCTCTCATATCTTACTGCAGTCATGTATGATCCCGTTCATTTCTAGGTGCTTCACCACTCTTCTATTGATAGTCTTTTCCAAAACTTTACATCCTGTACAAATCAGTGACACTGTTCCTTAGTTTAATGGGGGACTACATTTGCTGTGTTCCACTCATCTAGCAGTTGCTCTGTTTCGATAGACTTGAAGATTGTTTCTAGTGGCACACTCATGGCCTCTGCTCCCTCTCTCATAACCCTCGGAGAGATATTTGGTCCCACCGTCTTCGAGGAATCAGTCTAACAAAGCAGTTTCTTCACCTCCTCCCCCGATTGTGTGTACATATTGTGTCCAACACTTCGGTCTCTTTGAGAATTTGAACTCACCTAATTGTGGTTGCAGGGCTCCTGGCCCCGCCTCTTCACTGGCCGCTACTAGGTCACTCCCTCCCTGCTCCGTGAGCTTTATCATACCTCTTCTTAAAGCTATGTATGGATCCTGCCTCCACTACCTATCTTTCTAGACTATTCCACTTATTGACAACTCTGTGACTGATGAAATACTTCCTAACATCCCTGACTCATCTGAGTCTTCAACTTCCAACTGAACCCCTTGTTGGTGTGTTCCTTCTCTGAAACATCCTGTCCCTGTCCACCTTGTCAATTACTCTCAGAATTTTATATGTCGTTATCATGTTCCCCTGTCCCTCCTGTCCTCCAGTGTCGTCAGGTCAATTTCCTTTAACCTCTCCTCGTAGGACATACCCCTTAACTCCGGGACTAGTCTCGTGGCAAACCTTTGCACTTTCTCTAATTTCCTGACGTGCTTGGCCAGGTGTGGGTTCCTAACTGAAGCTGCATTCTCCAATACGGGCCTAACATACGCGGTGTACAGAGTTCTGAACGAAACCCCACTGAGATGTCGGAATGCTATTCTTAGGTTTGCTTGTCGCCCGTATGCTGCAGCAGGTATTTGGTTGACGTGCTCCTCAGGAGATGTGTTCGGTGTTATACTCACCCCAAGATCCTTTTCCTTGAGTGAAGTTTGTAGTCATTGGCCCCCAAGACTGTATTCTGTTTGCGGTCTTATTTGACCTTCCCCGATCTTCATGACTTTGCACTTGGCAGGGTTGAACTCGAGGAGCCATTTGCTGGACCAAGCCTGAGAATGTCCAGATCCCTTTGTAGTTCTGCCTGGTCCTCCTCCTATTGAATTCTCCTCATTAACTTGACATCGTCTGTAAACAGGGACACTTCTGAGTCTATTCCTTCCGTCAAGTCATTCACATATACCAGAAACAGCAACGGCCCTAGGACTGACCCCTGTGGAACCCCACTCGTCACAGGCGCCTACTCCGACACCTCGCCGCATGCCATGACTCTCTGCCGCCTTCCTGTCAGGTATTCTCTGATCCATTGCAGTGCCTTCCCTGTTATACCTGCCTGGTCCTCCAGCTTTTATACTAATCTCTTGTGTGGAACTGTGTCAAAAGCCTTCTTACAGTCCAAGAAAATGCAATTTACCCACCCCTCTCTCTCTTGTCCTACTGCTGTCACCTTGACATAGATCTACAGTAGGTTTGTAATGCACGATTTCCCGTCCCTAAATCCGAGCTGGTTGTTGTTGATAAGCTCGTTCCTTTCTAGGTGCTCCGATACTCTAGGTGCTCCGATACTCTAGGTGCTCCGATACTCTTCTCCCGATAATCTTCACTGACATACTATGAATGTCAGTGATACTTGTCTGTAGTTTAGTGCTGCGTGTTTGTCTCTTTTTTTAAAAATTGGGACTACATTTGCTGTCTTCCATACCCCAAGGAGCAGGGTATGGACCCATGGTGAGATGTTATCCGGCCCCATCGCTTTTGAGGTAAATACTTCTTTAAATCTCATGTTGAGCTCCTCACATACATCTGGGTCATTTCTTGTGATATCGCCTCGTTCTGTGCTCAGCCTGATTACCTGGTCCTTGACTGTTATTTTCCTCCTAATGTGACTGTACAACAGCTTTGGGTCGAACTTGGCTTTCGCTGTTATGTTATTTTCGTATTGCCGTTGGTCCTCCCTCCTTACCTGTGCCCATTCATTTCTGGTTCTTCGACTAATCTCTTTATTCTCTTGGTCCTTTGCCTCCTGTACTTCTTAAATTCTCTAGCGCATTTAATTTTGGCCTCTCTACACCTCTGGGCGAACCAAGGACTCGTTCTGGCCATCTCATTATTTCTGTTGACCTTGGGTACAAACCTCTCCTCTGTTGCCTTTCATATTGTTGTCACACATTCCATTATCTCATTTACTGATTTCCCTGCCAGTTCTGTGTCCCACTGAACCTCGTGCAGGAAGTTTATCAAGCCTATGTATTCCCCTCTCTTGTAGTTTGCCTTCCTCCGCTTTGCCCTTCTGCTTCCCTCTCCACTAGTATTGAAAGCTCAGAACCACATGATCACTATCTCCGAGGAGCCTTTCGTATGTGAAATTCTCAATATCTGCACTACTTAAGCTGAACACTAGGTCCAGTCTTGCTGGTCCATCTTCTCTCTCTCTCTGGTAGTGTCCCTAACGTGCTGATGCATGAGGTTTTTCAGTACTACCTTCAACATCTTTGTCCTCCACGTTTCTAGGCACCCATGTGGATTCAGGTTTTCCCAGTCGATTTATTTGTGGTTGAAGTCACCCACAACCCATTGCTTTGCTCTGCCCATGTGGGCCCTTCTGGCCAATTCAGCTAGTGTGTCAACCATCGCTCTGTTACTCTCATCTTATTCTTGTCTTGGTCTCCTGCTATATTGTGGAGGGTTATACATCACTGCAATTACCACCTTGGGACCTCCAGACTGAAGTGTTCCTATTATGTAGTCTCTTGCTTCTCCTCTGTCTCCTTTCTCCAGCTCCTCAAAATCCCATTGGTTTTTGATCAGCAGTGCCACTCCTCCACCCTCTGTTCCCTCTTGCCTTTCCTCAGGATCTAATATCCAGTTTGAAAGATGACATATGCTATCATTCCTGTGAGCTTGGTTTCTGTGAGTGTTAGGATGTCCGGTGGTGCCTCTTTGATTCTTTTACACCGCTCTACCCATTTATTCGTTATTCCATCATCATTGGTGTACAATACTTTCAGTTTCCTATCAAACACTGTGTTTTGGAGGGTTTGTGGGGGTTGGGGGAGTGGGGAACCTGCCAGGGTGCTGTGGAATTCTACTGCATAGTGTGGGGTAGGGGCTGTGAGTGTGGATTATGGTTTGTATTTTGATAGTGTGTTTGACTGTAGAGTTCTTAGGGTGGTTCTGTGTGTGTTTGCACTTGCTGCTCTGCCTGGCTCTGGTTGTCCTTTGCTGACTATCTTTGGCTTTCTTTCTAGTCCCTTTTGTTTCTGTGTCCTCCCCATCTGCTGTCAATCTGTTCTCGTTCTATAGTGGTCTAGGAACTCCCTTGTGTATGTTGATGACTCTTTCAGCCATGGTTTCTCTTGCAGGATCCTGTTCCGTACAGTTTCTGTCTTAAAAATCAGTTTGACCGGCCGATTTCTACCCTTCGATTACCCCTCCTATTCTCTGAAAAAATTATTATCTCAGTCATGTCCTCGCCTATTTCTTTAATGATGTTTTCAATCTCTTGTTTTTCTTTCTGCCGTGTACTCACCTAATTGTACTCACCTAATTGTGGTTGCAGGGGTCGAGACTCAGCTCCTGGCCCCGCCTCTTCGCTGTCCGCTATTGGGTCTCTGCTCTCCCTTCTCCATGAGCTTTATCATACCTCGTCTTAAAACTATGTATGGTTCCTGCCTCCACTATATCTTTCTCTAGACTATTCTACTTCCTGACTACTCTGTGGCTGAAGAAATGCTTCCTAATATCCCTTTGACTCATCTGAGTCTTCAGCTTCCAGTTGTGTCCCATTGTTTCTGTGTTCCCTCTCTGGAACATCCTGTCACTGTCTACCTTGTAGATTATTTACTGGCAGGATGGTGCGGAACAATGGTTGATTTTGTAATCTTGTATATTTTACACAAGTTTTCTAGGATCTCATTACAAAATTCACCTCCATTATCTGTTATGAGGGACTTAGGAGTGGTATGTCTGCAGATTATACGTTCCTTGAATGCTTTTGCTACTGTTTCGGCAGTCTTATCTGGGATAGGAACTAACTCACAATATCTGGTAAAGTGATCGACCATCACACACAGATGTTTGTTTCCACTGAGGGAACATTGGAAGTTGGTCAACAGATCTAGTGCAACTCTTTCCCATGGCTCACTAGTGGTAGGAAAGATCTGGATTGGATTAGGACCCGTGACATTACCTTTATGTTTCATACAGACACTACATCTCTTGACATACTCAGCAATATCGGTAGACATACGAGGCCAAAAGTATTTCAATCTGGCTTGTTTCACAGAACGATCCATACCAGGATGTGCAACATCTGGTACATCGTGAACTAGCTGCAAGGCTACTTTCACTAGTGACTGTGGAATTACTAATTGGTATACTCTTCTACTAGGATTACCCAACTCGGTAGTGCGATACAGTAATTCTTGGTTCATGACAAAGTCACTAATGGGTGCTGGTGTCTTCACAGAGAGAATAAGGTCTTCCTGGAGCAGGAAGCGAACCACACCAGACCACAAGGGGTCTGTTCTTTGAGCAGTCTTTACATCCTCAGCACTAAATGGAGGATCGGCAGTTACTACACTGACATGACGCGACAAGGCATCAGCAACTACATTGGATTTGCCAGGCAAATGTTCAAAGGTTGGATTGAACTCTTGGATGGTCAAGGACCATCTGGCAAGTCTTCCAGTGGGTTGTTTATTCTGGAATAAGGGTATCAACGGGGCATGATCTGTTAAGATGTGAACAGGGTACTGGTAAATGATATCTCGAAAATGCTTTAAGGACCAAACTATAGCTAGAGCTTCTTGCTCAGTAACTGTGTAATTACGTTCAGCTTTAGTAAGGACTCGGCTAGCAAATGCAACTGCGTTGTATTTGCCACCGATCTTTTGTGCAAGGACTGCACCAATGCCTATTGAACTAGCATCAGTGGTCAAGTAGAAAGGCTGTGAAAAATCTGGAAACTTCAAAATAGGGGCAGAAGTTAGCCTTTCTTTGAGAGTTTGGAATGCTCTTTCTTGACGGAAGGTCCAAACAAACGGAGCATCTTTCTTAAGCAACTCAGTTAGAGGAGCTGCTATTGAAGAAAAATTAGCAATGAATGATCTATAAAAACCTGCCAAGCCCACAAAGGATCTTACGGCATCAGCGGTTTTGGGAGATGGAAAATTCGATACTGCAGTTACTTTACTCTGGTCAGTCGTAACCCCTCTAGGAGTGACTACGTGACTAAGAAACTTGATTTCTGATCTGAAAAATTGGCATTTGGACAGTTTGATCTTTAAATTGGCTTCTTCAAGCTTACCAAGTACTACGTCAAGTCTTTTTAGGTGCGTATCTACGTCTTGTGACATGACAATCACATCATCTAAGTACACCATGAGTGTATTACCTATGAGACCTCTAAAGATATTGGTCATGAGCCTCGAGAATGTGATAGGGGATGATGATGACGAAGTCCCTGTCACCCCTAATAATCAGACAAGTGAGACAGAATCTGATAATTCTCCTGTTGCTGTACCCTCTACCTCTAATGATCAGTCAGATCAACCTGAATGTCGTTATTCCCTACGTACACGCCAAGTGTTGAGAAGTCCTCAAGTATCATTTGTAGATACCAGTGTAGATCCTCCTCAATCAGAAGTTGAGTTACCTATTGTAACAGAGTTTGATCCACCCAGAGATGATAATTATACAGCCTATATCAATCTCACCCTAGCAGAGTTGGGGTTAAATGTAAATAACCTGTATAGATAAATATGTAGTAAGCGTTTAACTGTGTGTTATATATCTACTTAGTATTACTCAATTTTTTTTTGTGTTCACGTTCTCTCCGAGTTCTGAGAATTAACAGTATAGATTTGAGTGCACCAGATCTACCTTGTCTGTTAATCACTACCTTCTTGTAAATATATTTCCTCAGAATTCGTAGATCACATGAAGACAGTTCGATCGAACAAATTATTTTTTTTTATCTCTTTTATCATGATTTTTCTAGAATGAGTTCATTTAGATAATTCCTATGTATCATGATGCATCATATAGTAATGTAGATTGTTCTATCAAGATAACATCCATGTGAAGTATAATGTTAACTGTTGTGTACTTTGACATTGTATAGAATCAGCTGAGAGTTGTTGCCTGATGTCCTTAGTTTGTATAGTTGTATGTCGAGACGCCATACTTAGCATGCCCGAGCTGTACGGTTCGTACTTCTAACGGCTGCGCCATAGCTGTTCACGTGATTACCATGTGACTTGTGTTAGCCAATGATAGGCCTGCCTTTTGAATGCCTCAGTGCCGGGCGAGCCTAGTAGTCAGTACCATCCGAGTAGGCATACGAGACGGACACAGGCATAGGCTCTCAGCTCCCATATATCCAACGCCTCATTAAATGCTACCAAAAACCAAGCTCATCGTCTGTTAATATTACCAAATCTATGAAAAGAACCCTACAACACACTAGGACTGACCCCTGCGGTACACCGCTCGTCACAGGCGCCCACTGTGATACCTCATCATGCACCATGACCCGTTGTTGCCTCCCTGTGAGGTATTCCCTGATCCATTCCAGTGCCCTTCCTGTTATACATGCTTGTTCTTCCAACTTCTTTACTAATCTCATGTGAGGAACTGTGTCGAAGGCCTTCCTGCAGTCCAGGAAAATGCAATCAACCCACCCTTCTCTCTCTTGCCTTACCTCTGTTACTTTATCATAGAACTCTAGGAGGTTTGTTACACAGGATTTGCCTTCCCGGAATCCGTGCTGTCTTGTGTTTATTATCCTGTTCATCTCGAGGTGCTCCACCATTCTTTTCCTGATGATTTTCTCCAGGACTTTGCACACTATACATGTAAGTGACACCGGTCTATAGTTTAGTGCCTCTTTTCTGTCTCCTTTTTTAAAGATGGGGACTATGTTGGCCTGCTTCCATACCTCAGGTATCTGCCCATTTTCAAGGGATGTGTTGAATATTATGGTAAGTGGCACACTCAGTACCTCAGCTCCTTCCCGAAGAACCCACGGGGAGATATTGTCCGGACCCATCGCTTTTGAGGTATCAAGGTCTCTGAGTAACTGTTTCATAAGAAGAACATAAGAAAGGAGGAACACTGCAGCAGGCCTGTTGGCCCATTCTATGCAGGTCCTTCACATTCCATCCCACCAACAGAATATTTGTTCAACCTAATTTTCAATGCTACCCAAAAAATAAGCTTTGATAATTTTATTTACTCATGTGCAATTCCCACTCAAATCCAACCCCTTTCACTCATGAATTTATCCAACCTAAATTTAAAACTACCCAAGGTCCTTGCTTCAATAACCCTACTAGGCAGACTGTTCCATTCATCAACTACCCTATTTCCAAACCAATACTTTCCTATATCCTTTCTAAATCTAAACTTATCTAACTTGAATCCATTATTGCGGGTTCTCTCTTGGAGAGATACCCTCAAGACCTTATTTATATCCCCTTTGTTAATACCCATTTTCCACTTGTATACCTCGATCATGTCTCCCCTCATTCTACGTCTTACAAGTGAATGTAATTTAAGGGTCTTCAATCTTTCTTCGTAAGGAAGATTTCTAATGCTATGTATTAATTTAGTCATTCTACGCTGAATGTTTTCTAACGAATTTATGTCCATTCTGTAATATGGAGACCAGAACTGAGCTGCGTAATCTAGGTGAGGCCTTACTAATGATGTATAAAGCTGTAATATAACGTCTGGACTTCTGTTGCTAACACTTCTTGATATAAATCCCAGTAATCTATTTGCCTTATTACGTACGCTTAGGCATTGCTGTCTTGGTTTAAGGTTGCTGCTTACCATCACCCCCAAGTCCTTCTCGCAATCTGTATGGCTAAGTTCTACGTTATTTAACTTATAAGTGCTTGGGTTATGGACACTCCGAGCTTTAGAACTTTGCATTTATCTACATTGAACTGCATCTGCCATTTTTCTGACCAGGAATTGAGTTTGTCTAAATCCTCCTGTAGTTCACTGACATCTACGTCTGAATCGATTATCCTACCTATCTTCGTGTCATCAGCGAATTTGCTCATATCACTAGAAATTCCCTCGTCAAGGTCATTTATATATATTATAAACAACAACGGGCCAAAAACCGATCCCTGAGGAACGCCACTTGTTACAGATCCCCACTCCGATTTAACCCCATTTATGCACACCCTCTGCTTCCTATTGGTGAGCCATGACTCGATCCATGACAACACTTTTCCCCCAATTCCATGAGCAGCCACTTTCTTTAACAGTCTCTGATGTGGTACTCTATCAAAAGCCTTACTAAAATCCAAATAAACGATATCGAATTCTTTATCATTATCAACTGCCTCAAAAGCCCCACTGAAAAAGTTAACAAATTAGTTAGGCAGGAACGGCCCTGGTGAATCCATGCTGAGTATCATTAATCAAATTATGCCTATCGAGATGGCTTCTTATGTTATCAGCTATAATCGACTCTAGTAATTTGCCTACAATTGATGTTAGACTTATTGGCGGTAATTTGATGGTAACGACTTGTCCCCTGCTTTAAAAATAGGAATTACATTAGCCATCTTCCACGTATCCGGCACTACACCTGTTTGAAGAGATAGGTTAAAAATGTTAGTTAAGGGTTCACAGAGTTCAATTTTGCATTCCTTAAGAACCCTTGAAAAAGCTCATCAGGGCCTGGCGATTTATTTTGCTTCAAACGGTCTATCTGTTTGATAACCTTTTCGCTAGTGACTGTGATACTACATAATTTATCTTCTTCAGGCCCACTAAAATACCTAATTCTTGGGATATTATTAATGTCTTCCTGAGTGAAAACCGAGAGAAAATAATTATTAAAAATAGAGCACATTTCATTCTCTTTGTCAGTAAGATACCCATAATTATTTTTAAGGGGACCTATCTTATCTCTAACTTTTGTTCTATACACCTGAAAAAACTTTTGGGTTAGTTTTCGAATCCCTAGCAACTTTAATTTCGTAGTCCCGTTTAGCTTTTCTTATCCCCTTTTTAACGTCCCTCTTAATGTCAATATACTGACTCATAAGATGACCCTCACCTCTTTTGATACGCCTATAAACTCCTTTCTTCTGCCCTAAAAGATATTTGAGCCTATTATTCATCCATTTTGGGTCATTTCTATTCGATCTAATTTCTTTATATGGGATAAATGTTATTTGGGCAGCATGTATAGTGTTCAGAAAACTGTCATATTGATAGCTATCTTCATTACCCCAGTCCACAGATGATAAGTGTTCTCTAAGTCCATTGTAATCTGCTAAGCGAAAATCTGGGACCGTTACTGAGTTATTCGTACTATGAAACTTCCATTCAATGCCAAAGGTAATTGATTTGTGGTCGCTTGCGCCGAGTTCCTCTGTAATTTCTAAATTATTAACAAGGGTTTCCTTGTTTGCCAGAACTAAGTCAAGCAGGTTATTTCCCTTGTAGGTTCTGTCACAAACTGCTTCAAAAACAATCTTGAACTACATCTAAGAAGTCGTTAGATTCTAAATTCCCAGTCAAAAAATTCCAATCAATTTGACTAAAGTTGAAGTCACCCAGAATAACTACGTTATCGTGCATTGTGGCCTTAACAATTTCCTCCCATAGTAGTCTCCTTGGTCCCTATCTAAGTTTGGGGGACGGTATATCACACCTAAAATCAATTTTTCATGCCCCTCTGAAAATTCTATCCAGACAGACTCTGTATGTGTTATTTCAGACTTTATCCCTTTTTATGCAACAGTTCAAGCGATCTCGGACATACAGTGCCACTCCACCCCCTTCCCGAAACTTCTGTCTACTTGGAACAATTTAAAACCCTGTATATGACATTCAGCAGGCATGTCCCTATTTTTCGTATTGAACCACGTCTCAGTTATGGCAAATACATCAATGTTACCTGCACTTGCAAATAATCTCAAATCGTCCATCTTATTCCTAGCACTACGACTATTTGTATAATACACTTTTAAAGACCCTCCTTTCTCTTTACCCTTCCTGCTCCATTCTGTTTTACCACTATACCTATTTCTGTCCTTGTTATTGTTAAGATTTTTTATATCAAAGCCTAGATCTATATTTCGACATTCATTATTTTCCATTTCTAAACCCATACCTCTAACTAATCCTAGTTTAAAGTCCTAACAACACCCTCAACTGAGCTAGCAAGAAAATCCACACCTGCCCTGGATAAGTGAACCCATCTCCTCCTCAGTTGTGTGTATGCCCTCTAGCACTTGATACATCCCTTGTTGGTGACGCACCCCGTCCTGTCTACCCAGCTGCCTTCCTTCCTCCACTGTGAATACTTCCTTAAACCTCAAGTTGAGCTGGTGGAAATGACATTGGGAAGGGCAGAAGACAGGACCTACGTGTGTGTGTGTGTGTTTGTGTACTCACCTATTTGTACTCACCTATTTGTGGTTGCAGGGGTCGAGTCATAGCTCCTAGCCCCGCCTCTTCACTGATTGCTACTAGGTCCTCTCTCTCCCTGCTCCATGAGCTTTATCAAACATAGTCTTAAAACTATGTATGGTTCCTGCCTCCACTATGTCGTTTTCTAGGCTATTCCACTTCCTGACAACTCTATGACTGAAGAAATACTTCCTAACATCCCTTTGACTCATAGGAGTCTTCAACTTCCAATTGTGACCCCTTGTTTATGTGTCCCCTCTCTGGAACATCTTGTCTCTGTCCACCTTATCTATTCCTCGCAGTATTTTATATGTCGTTATCATGTCTCCCCTAACCCTCCTGTCCTCTAGTGTCGTCAGGCCGATTTCCCTTAACCTTTCTTCGTAGGACAATACCCTTAGCTCTGGGACTAGTCTTGTTGCAAACCTTTGCACTTTCTCTAATTTCTTGACGTGCTTGACCAGGTGTGTGTTCCAAACTGGTGCTGCATACTCCAGTATGGGCCTGATGTATATAGTGTACAGAGTCTTGAATGATTCCTTAGTGAGGTATTGGAACGCTATTCTTAGGTTTGCCAGCCGCCCGTATGCTGCAGCAGTTATCTGATTGATGTGTGCCTCAGGAGATGTGCTCGGTATTATACTCACCCCAAGATCTTTTTCTTTGAGTGAAGTTTGCAGTCTTTGGCCACCTAGACTATACTCTGTCTGCGGTCTTCTTTGCCCTTCCCCGATATTCATGACTTTACATTTGGCAGGGTTAAATTCAAGGAGCCAGTTACTGGACCAGGCTTGTAGCCTGTCCAGGTCTCTTTGTAGTCCTGCCTGATCCTCGACTGATTTGATTCTTCTCATTAACTTCACATCATCTGCAAACAGGGACACTTCTGAGTCTATCTCTTCCGTTATGTCATTCACATATACCAAAAACAGTACAGGTCCTAGGACTGACCCTTGTGGAACTCCACTCGTCACAGGTGCCCACTCTGACACCTCGTCACGTACCATGACTCGTTGTTGCCTCCCTGTCAAATATTATCTGATCCATTGCAGTGCTTTTCCTGTTACGTGTGCCTGATCCTCTAGCTTTTGCATTAACCTCTTGTGAGGAACTGTGTCGAACGCCTTCTTGCAGTCCAAAAAATGCAGTCTATCCACCCTCTCTCTCGTGTCTTACTTCTGTTACCTTGTCATAAAACTCCAGTAGGTTTGTGACACAG